>JARHVA010000295.1:2185000-2390000 GCA_037957365.1 Torreya grandis | reverse complement strand
GGTACAAAGTCATCCCACAGTTGGTCTTTAGGACACCTTCCTAATCACTTCCACTAGTTCTACTTGTTAAATCAAATAAACAATTTTGCTTCTACGAAACAGACATACAAAAAATTCCCTAAATAACATAAGTTATCTCAACACAAAGTCTGAAAGGTCACTTGCTTTCTCATTCAGATAAAATAATATGAATTACAATCTGAGCTCAAAGTTTCAGTAATGCCTTTCAATTTAGGTAGATTTTTTTTTGATAATCAAAAAGGTCTCCTTTTGCACAAAATAAGAGATTACATTATATAGAGGTCAAGAGAGGTTTGGCATATTATTCCATGGAATGGCCCATGCTGCACATTCAATGCCTTGAATGCATTTTTAGTTTTGTCAAAGGGGCATGATGGAACAGAGGTGGCCACCTTAACTATGGTGTGTTGATAAATCTCAAATGTCTTCTCTTGGGTCTGGAGTCATCTGGTCCTTTTCCCTCTTGTCTACACAGTTGTCTCTTTGCCTTTACTTCATGGAAGAAAAATAGGCCACGTCTTCAATGTTTAGGGGCTCAAGAAAAACTACCCTACAGACTGTCTACCTACCAGAATTGACTTCTACGTAGATATTTTTGCCTTTCCCCTTTCTACTACGATTCGAGCCCTTAGGCTATCTTTTGGTTCTCTCTATTTGTGGTTCTTCCTTTCACCTCAAAGGCCTTTGATGCATTTGGGTCTCACGCTTAAGTCTAAAAAAATCAACAGACACTTTAGTGCCACCAATTTGGCATCCTCAGGTCTGTCATCGTTTGAAAGCCAATGACTAGTTGATTGTCCCTAATTTGACAGTTGCGGGTCCATCATCCTTCTTGGAAACTCCTTCATGCTTTGGCCACTTAACACTTGGCACTTTCTATTTATGAAATAGGTGATGACACATGTCATCATCCATCAAGCTCCTAGAAATATAGAGGAAACATTCAGGACTCTTTTGGGTCCACACAGACGTAGACACTTGTCGTGCTCTACTGAGCTTAGAACGGGACACATGGCAGCATCTGCTGGTCTTAGAAGTTTTAAAAGCATTTTTGAGAGTCCTGTAGAAGGTGAGATGTGGCAGCTTTTGTTGCATTTAAGCTACCTTCAGAGAGATCTAGGACTCATTTTATATTTATGTGGAAGATGACACGTGGTGCATTCTGCTTGTTTTTCTAACTTACCCAAGGCCCACCACAGTCCATATGAAACAAAAGGAAGAGACTGTAGATGTCGACACGTGGTGGCTTCTGCCAAGCTTCATCAGGGACATGTGGCAACATCCGCTCCTTTTAGGAACAAGGCATAAAGGGGCTTGATAGGTGAAACTTGGTAGTGTCTACTAGACTCTGAGAGAATCTTAAGAGGAGCTTGAATTTGACACTTGTGGGGACGTCATTGGTCGCTTAAACCAACCCAAAAAGTGTGTAAGTGTTGGAAACTTGACCTGTTTGATTGAACTCACCCAAAGAAGCCATTGAGCCCGATGAACCAGCTTGTCCCTTTACTAAAAAGCTTGAACAATGAGGAATTTGAAAGCTCTGAACAAAAATTTGAAAAGGGAAGAGACAAATTTGGTCTTTGTAGGACCAAAATAGCTCATGTGTCATCCCAAAAAGAGTGACATTTTTTGGGGGGACAACAGCTAGCTCCTGTTGGGGAACTTCCTTCATATGAAAACTTGGAATAGCTGAGGGGAGTAGAAACTAGAATCTCCAGTGCCTTGAAGTGTGCCATTGGGCTAGAGAGTCATGCTACCCAAAAAGAAAGGAGACAAAAAAAATGAAAACAAACAACACAAAGTAGAAACAAAAACTATACAAATATACATATGTACAGGTGAACTTATTTGGTACTTCAAGAATTGGAGTACCTCAAATGTTGCTCCTTGAAAGCAGAGAGAAAAGTGTGTCATCCTGATAATTTAGCAGGAAAACATTTTATCCCCAGAATCAGTGACAGGAAAATAGAACTCTCCACCAGGGAACCAATTTTTTGTGTCTTCCATTTGGTTTCCTCCTCTTTTTCTTGCCCCTTGGCAAGACGTGGTCTTTGAACTAAAAACCATAACTCTTTTCTCTCTCAGTGAAGAGTTCCTCTTGCTGATTTTGGAGCGCAACAGTATGGTCCACTACCATAGCTTATGGCTCTTCTGGTCTAGTGAAGCACATGATTTGATTGCTCCCCTCTGATAACTCAGATTCTTCTTCATTCAGAGGGGAGGGTTCTTTTGCACTTATATGGCACTCCACTAATTCTTCTACTATTTCATCACTACCTGAAGACTCAAAAAAAAATTGGGCTGCAGGGGCCGACGTTTGGGTCTCGACACATTTGACATGATTAATTATGTCAAATGGCTAGATCGAACTAGGCACATGGGATGGGAGTTCATCCTTTTGGTTTACGAGAGGGGTGGGAGGACTGGCCTGCGAATTTGAAGTAGAAGGTGTAGGGATGTTTGATGTACTTACCTTCTCAGCAATCACTGGGTCTTTTGGGTAGATAGGCAGAGTGGTCCCATGTTTAGTAATCAAAATTACAGGTTGAGGTTGCTCCTCTACTTTCTCCTTATTAGTTGATTAAGCTGATTGATTCTTGGACCAGGTGAATACTGTGCATGATCCCTCAGATGATTCACCTTTACTTTTGGGTTCATTCTGGTAGCTCAAAAAATTGATGTGGGAGTCACCAGTTGACTCTTCTTGATCCTTCGTGAAGAGATCAGCGTCATTTCCTTGATTAAACTTAAGTTGGAAAGATAAATCATGCTTTTTTTCCAAATATCTAACTGTTGAGTTGGCTGGAGGTACTTCAATGGCAAGGTTCCTCTGTGGGGGAGGAAGATGATTTGGCTGCCCTTGATTTTTGGCAGCATTGCCTTGGTGCACCTGATTAGGGAATGTCCTCCTTGGTACAGATCTGTATGAAGGAGCAAATGACATCCCTTGTGCCATTTGTCTTCTAAGGACTAGCACTTCATTTGCTAGCTTCTGCACCATTGGATCAGTGGTGGCTGCAGGTGAGTATTCATAAGATGAAGAGGGTTTACCTCTATTTGGATCTCTCCTTATCTTTCTAGCCAAGATAAGGTCATCTTCCACCTCAATATCCAAGTCCTGAGCAGCAACAAGATCTATGTGTCTAGCCTATCTCAGCAAAAAATTTACTTTGGGCAGCTACAAGTTGATGAAGAAACACTTGAGATTCTCAGGTGTCAGCTGGGCAACCATGAGAATCCTATTCCTTAGCTTGTCAAACCTAGCAATGAAGTCCCTCATAGGTTCATGGGGCTACTTATTCATCTACATAAGTTGGGCCAGCAAAGCATGTGCATCTTCTATGGGCTTGAACCTAGCTTTAAATTTGGCTTTGATAGTGTCCCAGCCAGTCACTGATCCAGTCTACAGATGGTAAAACTAGTCTGTAGTAGCACCTTGTAGTGTCTCCATGAATAGCCTGATTGGTATGTCTTCAAATTCCACCCCTATCACAACATAGGCTGTGCTGAAAGCTGCAATGCATTCATAAAGGTGAACTCATCCATCACCAAATAATTTGGGAAAGTTCTTTCTTGAGCTGTGTGAAAGTTCATGTAGGGGTGGAGTTAGATTAAGTGGGCCAAATGAGTTACCCCAAGGGCCTCAAACTGCCTTGATGGGATTATTGAAAGTAGGGATAACACATTTAGGTGGAGTTTCCATATTATATGACAAAAGTAGAAAAGAAACTGGCCCTACTTCAGCTTAAAGCTTGAGGCTTCAAACTGCACTTTCTTTCTCAGTAGCTCTAGTTTTGCAGCCCAGATAACATAATGGGGATGGATGAAAATGGAGGTGAAGGAAGATGGTAAGGCTATAAATGGATAATGGGTAAGACCCAGATGGGAGTCTCCAGAATATATAATGGATAAGGATGATAATGATAATGGGTAGGACACAGGTGATGTTTCAATCTGAAGCTTGAGGCTCCAAATTACACAAAATTACTGTGTCCCCAACAGAATCACCAAAAACTATTGGGTGAATATTTTGTCAACCAGCTAACTAATGAGCAAAATAGGTCCTATCACCACAACAATAGGGAGATTAGTCAGCCAGATGTGCAGGTTTACTACATCAAAAGGGGACAAATCTCTCCTCTCATCAAGGGGAGGTTCCCTATTAAATATATGGAGCTATATATTATATATATAAGCAAAAAGTAAGACACAGGGGTAGGACAAACCATTCATCTCTCTTTTTTTAGAGATGATGCTAACAAATAGAGGAGAAATCTTGGGTAATGGGGAAGGTACTTCTCTTCTTTCAGAAGCAACTTTCAACCAAGAGCCAAATCCCTTCCTGACTAGTAGAAATTCTGAGAAACACTGAAGGCACTTCTCTTCTTTCAAAAGTGTTCTTGCAGGAAATAGCAGGAGTTCATTCAGGGTGACAAGTAACCAGTAACCAAGAGATAGAGTAACTAGTAATCTAAGATGTAGCACAAAGTCTCCACCTCAACTGCCAAAGAGAGAGATACAAATAACAATGGGGGCACAAAGTCATCCCAAGGTCCTTTACACAGGAAAAGAAAATACAAACACACTGAAGGTACTTGTGGGGGCACAAAGTCATCCCACAGTTGGTCTTTAGGACACCTTCCTAATCACTTCCACTAGTTCTGCTTGTTAAATCAAAAAAATAATTTTGCTTCTAGGAAACAGACATACAAAAAATTCCCTAAATAACACAAGCTATCTTAGCACAAAGTCTAAAAGGTCACTTGCTTTCTCATTTAGATAAAATAATATGAAATACAATATGAGCTCAAAGTCTCAGTAATGCCTTTCAATTTAGGCAAAGTTTTGCTTTTGATAATCAAAAAGGTCTCCTTTTGCAAAAAATCAGAGATTACATTATATAGAGGTCAAGAGAGGCTTGGCACATTGTTCTATGGAATGTCCCATGTTGTGCATTCAATGCCTTGAATGCATTTTCAATTTTGTCAAAGGGGCATGATGGAAAAGAGGCAGTCACCTTAACTGTGGCATGTTGATTCATCTCAAATGTCTTCTCCTAGGTCCGGAGTCCTCTGGTCCTTTTCCCTCTTGTCTGCGTAGTTGTCTCTTTGCCTTTACTTCATGGAAGAAAAATAGGCTGCATCTTCAATGTTTAGGGGCTCAATAAAAACTACCCTGCAGACTGTCTACCTACCAAAATTGACTTTTGCATAGATATTTCTGCCTTTCCCCTTTCTGCTATGATTTGAGCCCTCAAGCTATCTTTTGGTTTTCTCTATTTGTGGTTCTTCCTTTCACCTCGAAGGCCTTTGATGCATTTGGGTCCCGTGCTTAAGTGTACAAAAATCAACAGACACTTCATTGCCACCAATTTGGTGTCCTCAGGTCTGTCATCGTTTGAAAGCCAACGGTTAGTTGATTGTCCCTAATTTGATGTTTACAGGTCCGTCATCCTTCTTAGCAACTCCTTCGTGTTTTGGCCACTTGAAACTTGGTGCTTTCCATCTATGAAACACGTGAGGACACGTGTCAGCATCCATCGAGCTCCTAGAAACTTAGTAGAAACATTCAGGACTCTTTTGGGTCCACGTGGATGCAGACACTTGTCACGCTCTACTAAGTTTAGAATGGGACACGTGGCATCATCTGCTGGTCTTAGAAGTTTTAGAAGCATTTTTGAGAGTCCTGTGGAAGGTGACACGTGGTGGCTTCCACTGCGTTCAAGCTACCTTCATAGAGATCCAGGACTCATTTTATATTTACATGGAAGATGACACGTGGCATGTTCTGCTTGTTTCTATGACTTACTTGGGGCCCACCACAATCCATATGAGAAAAAAGAAAGAGACTATGGATGTCGACATGCAGTGGCTTCTGCCAAGCTTTATTAGGGACACATGGCAACATCCGCTCCTTTTAGGAACAAGACATAAAGGGGCTCGGCAGGCGACACTTGACAATGTCTGCTGGACTCTAAGAGAATCTTAAAAGGGGCTTGAATTTGATGCCCACAGGGATGTCATTGGTCACTTAAACCAACTCAAAAAGTGTCTAAGTGTTGTAAACTTAGCCTGTTTGATTGAACTCGCCTGAAGAAGCCATTGAGCCCGATGAACCAGCTCGTCCCTTTACTGAAAAGCTTGAACAATGAGGAATTTGAAAGCTCTGAACAAAAATTTGAAAAGGGAAGAGACAAATTTGGTCTTTGCAGGACCAAAATAGCTCATGTGTCGTCCCAAAAAGAGTGACATTTTTTTGGGGGACAACACACTACATATAAATTTTGCCAATTTTTGGGTCCTCATTGCCACATGTGTGTGTACATTGTATGAAACTATTATCAATATTTATTCATTGACATCAACCCTATATTGGATAGACTATAGGTTTTCTATGATGGCAAATTCATATAGTTTGGTAATAAGGATTATTGTGATATGTCGATAAAGTAATATTATAAATCAAGGTAGTATTTATAGTATTATAGCATATTACATATTTGGCTTACATAGAGTATTTTTATAAGAGTATTATATCATATTAGGTATATTTAAGTATATTACTAGGCAACATATATATATATATATATATATATATATATATATTAGTTTGTTATAGAGTATTCATTGTACTCAACTATAATTTTCACTATATATGTTAATAGCATTTCATTAGGTATACATTTATAATAAATTTTTAACTAATATACCCTTATATGCAATTTACTTTCAAAAATGGCAAACAAATACATATATATTTTTTGAGAATTACAAAATAAACCATATTTCAAACATAGTAAATTTTCTATCTTTATAATATTAGCACCTACCTCAAAAGCTCCCCATTGATATCTAATAAAAACCTACTCTTTACTTTATTGTTGCCTTCCCTTCTATGCTTCTCTCTCTGCCTTCCTCTTCTCTATATTGTGCCCTCCTTTTTCCTTTTTAGATAGCCTCTTTTAATCTTTTTATTCACTTCCATGAATAGGGTGTAGCTTTTCTCTTTTTTAGATTTTTTTTTTAATTAATATCTTTTTTTTTATTTTTCCTAAATTTAAACCTTTCCATTTCTCTTTATTTACTATTATTTTTTTATTTTTTCCTCTAAATATTAATTATCATATTTTATTCATTTATCTCTAATTACAATAATTAATATATATTTGCTAATTAAATTGGCACCTTAAATTACTTAAGGATTAATTCATAAATCAATAGACTCAAACTTAATTTAATTATGTGAATTACAAAACATTAATAGACATACACGCAAGTCATTCAAGATGAATTTCAAATAACCATTTAAACTATTCTAGCAACCATTTTTAACTATTTAATGCAAATGGCATCAAAACACACTATGTTAACCATTCCACTATGCATCTAACATGTTTTACTAAGGTGGTGTGTGCAGGGTTCTAGTTGGTTTCTCTATCATCCCCCAACAACTCTATCTATGTCACCCTCTCTAATGATGCTCTCCCTCCATCACACTTTGAGGGATGAGTTTTCCTGCATCATCCTCACAACAAGTAGGTAGTTAGATCATAAAATCATCATATACATACATCATAAAATATACTTAAAATAATAAATCGACATGATTATAATGTAAGCATATACTCTATAGCTAAACTCATATCAATGTAATTAGGTAATCTGAGCAAAATCCAACTATTTCATAACAACATATGTTTAAAAGCTTAGCTAAAAATAACCAAATCAAATTGTTAACTATAAATATCCATGCATAATCAAGTAAGTTTGTTTAGTGAGGAATTGGGATGTAACACTTATGAATCTAACCATCCTTTTAATCCTATGGTGCATTAGTTAGTGGTTAGCGTTGAGAAGTTACTTCCATATTACCCTTGAAACCATGTTTAATGGGATATGGGCAAGGCCTAATCCTACATAGTCATCATTCTGAAACATTGGGCCATCACCATCCAAAAGATAAGCAAGTATCTTTAGGAGCTTACAAATCAATCAAATTATTTTGGTACATCTTCATGATCTTCTTTTGAAATGACTAGTTATAAAATTAGTTAGATGTACACTCTCATTTTTGCATGCTTCTTACTTCTCTTTTTTGTATTTTAGACTGTGTCAACCAACGTTGACATAGTTATGTGTTATGTGATTCAATGATCAACCAACATCAACCTCATTTATTGTGTTTGAGTAGACTAAGCTAACTAGGTTCAACTCAATCTTTTATATTTTGCTTATTTTTATTTGTTCTCAAACTGCATCATCCAGTTTATCGTAAAAAAATGTGTCTATACAACTAGGCCAAGCAACTCGACCTAGTAGGTTTTCAAACTTCTATTTTTATTTGTTTTCCCAACTAAGTTGAATGAATCAACCTAGTAGGTTTCCATACTACTATTCCTACTTGTCTTCCCAACTAGGTCAACCATATTGACCCATTAGGTTTCCAAACTCTTATTATTATATATTTGCTTAACTAGGTCAACCAACTCAACCCAGTACATTTTTAGATTATTGATTTTTCTTGTTTGTCCAACTAGGTCGACTAGCTCGACCCAATAGCTTTATAAACTAAAATTTTTTCCTATCTGCCCAACTAGGTTCACCAAATTGATGTTATAGGTTTTCTTATTTTTATTTTCCCTATCTATCCAATTTGTTGGGTGAATATTTTGTCGTCAACTAACTGATGACAAAATGGGGATATCAGCCAGAGCATAAGGGAGATTTACCACCTTTAAAAGTGTGGGTTTACCAGATCTAGATGAGGTAAATCTCTCCTCTCATCAAGGGGAGGTTCCCTATCAATATTTACATACTGGATATATACTTAAGCAGAAAATAACACATGAGGGTGGTATAACAGCATCTACCCCTCTTTTTTCAGAGGTAATGTATGAAGAAAAAAAGAGGAAAATCCCTGGTCTAAAGCTAACAACACTCCTCTTCTTTCAGGAATGGTATCAAACGAAGAGCAAGAGATTACCTTTAAGAACAAAGTCACAAGAATGCTCACGCAAGTGCAAAGTCTTCCGTAGCTTCTCCACAGCTCCAGAACAAGTACAACTGTAGAGTAAAGTGAAGCACAAAGTCTTCACCTGAAACTACCAAAAGATAAAAGGATCTCAAAGGTAAAAGTAGCACAAAGTCTATTTTCTACCCTCAAGAAGTGCCCTTAGATAATAATAACACACCCACTTGCTTATTAAATCAGATAAACAAGATGTTACCAGGAAAAAGACATAAGAACTATTTCCTAAATAACACAGACAATCTCAACACAAAGTCTGAAATAACCTGCTTCTCATTCATTCAACAGAATATGATTTACAAGTTTGAGTACAAAGTCTCAAAAGTTGCTTCAATTTCAGCAGAGTGTTTGCTATTGAATTTTCCAAGATCCTTTTACAAATGAGGTCTCCACTATATATAGGGAGAAAAGCCTCAAAAATAGAAAATAATAAAATATATAAAATATCTTGGTCAAAGATGAGTCATCTTTGACTTTTAGATATTTTCCAAAATATTTACATGTAATTACATATTTACAAAATTGCATGTAAAAATGTCCCAAGATAATTACAAAGTGCATTTTGAATAAAGCACGGAAGAACAGCTTCAATTTCATGGTCTTCGACTTCTTCAGAGAAACTTCAGTGATCTAGAAGCACTTTTGTTGAAAAGACATCGATGAAGAGGGATCCTTCACAGAAACTACAGTAGGAATCATGATTATGCAATTAGGAGAAGAAAGTAGCGATCTGGGAGAATTGCACATTTGCTGGTCACGATCAGGGAAATGCGCTTGAAAGGGATGAGACGTGAGTAGGTCCAAAAGTGAAAAAAGGGGAGCGGGCATAGAAATGAAAATTTTCCAAAGATAGCAAAAATGAGGGAAATGTATGCAATGGTGGGAAAATTCCCCACCTCTGTATAAAAATATGCAATGGTGGGAAAATTCCCCACCTCTGCATAAAAATATGCAATGGTGGGAAAATTCCCCACCTTTGCATAAAAATATGCGATGGTGGGAAAATTCCCCACCTTTGCATAAAAATATGCGATGGTGGGAAAATTCCCCACCTTTGCATAAAAATATGCAATGGTGGGGAAATTCCCCACCTATGCATAAAAATATGCAATGGTGGGAAAATTCCCCACCTCTGCATAAAAATATGCAATGGTGGGGAAATTCCCCACCTCTGCATAAAAATATGCAATGGCAAGGAAATTCTCCACCTCTGCATAAAAATATGCGATGGTGGGAAAATTCCCCACCTCTGCATAAAAATATGCAATGGCGGGAAAATTCCCCACCTCTGCATAAAAATATGCAATGGCGGGGAAATTCCCCACCTTTACATTAAAATATGCAATGGTGGGGAAATTCCCCACCTTTGCATAAAAATATGCAATGGCAGGGAAATTCCCCACCTTTGCATAAAAATATGCAATGGCGGGGAAATTCCCCCCCCATCTTTGCATAAAAATATGCAATGGTGGGGAAATTCCCCACCTTTGCATAAAAATATGCAATGGCGGGGAAATTCCCCCCCCACCTTTGCATAAAAATATGCAATGGTGGGGAAATTCCCCACCTTTGCATAAAAATATGCAATGGCGGGGAAATTCCCCACCTTTGTTTAAAAATATGCAATGGTGGGAAAATTTACCACCTTTGTAGGAAAATAGAAGGATAAAAAAACTAACTCTGAAAAAGCCAAAAATTGGTCTCCTACTCGCACCGGGACCATAACAACTTTCACCCTTTTGAGAAAAACGTAAAGAAAAGACGTCACAAACTTAGAAACATGTTAGTTGAGCAGGCACGAGAATGAGAAAAACCTATCTCAAAAATGGGCTTAGAGAGACGAAAAATGAAACGAACAAGTTTCGTAGGGGTTGTTCTAAAAATAAGCGCAGCTAATTTTGGGAACAACACAATTATGTCAACAAATTTGACCTAGTAAGTTTAAATATTAATCTTTTTCCTTGTTTGTTCAACTTGGTCAACCTACTTGACCCTGTAGGTTTTTAGACTATTTTTTTCACTTTTTGTCAAATTAGGTCAACTACATCAACCTTATAGGTTTTTAGACTATTTTTTTCACTTGTTTATTAAATTAGGTCGACAAGTTTGACCTTGTAGATATCCAAATTGTTATTTTTCCCTGGCTATCTAGCTAAATAAACTAGGTCGATCATGTAGATTTTTTGTGGCTGGATGACATAGTTTCTTTTATCAGTCGCCTATTTATCAACATCTTTACTCCTATCCATAACCTTCACCTTTCACCATGTAGTACATTTTTATGAAATTAAACTATGAAATCAAAATGATGCAATGAATTTCACTAATTCTTCTAAGCATCCATATTCTTTCCTTCCTTATACTTCCATAGAAAATTTAGATGTAAACAATATTCATATGGCTAATAGAACCAAAAATTATGGGTTTCCCCCTTCTAAAACTATTGATCCACCTAATTATCCTCTATGCATAATTATTATCGAGAATGAAAGTGATCTTTAATACATGACCAAAATGATCCTTTTCATCAATGAAAATTCTCAACATAAGCATAAAGATCCCATATTAATCTATAGTCTCATGATGGGACCTCACATTTACCATCCCCCTTCACTCACACATAGCTTTTCTACAAGTCTTAGGGCAAGTTATCTTGCAATTTCTTCCACTCCTTTCTCTTCTTCCATGCCTTAAACTTTTTATACTACTTATTTTTTCACTTTACCTAGTATATCAACTACTATGGCAGGCCTTCCTCTGGTGGGCCTACTTAAAGTTCTCACATTAAAACTCAAGTCAATGTTACCACCAGTGCATCTCAAGCCACCTCCACTAGTCAAGCAACTATTAGCACTAATCAAATTTTATTACAAACCATGAATCAAATGGCTACTTTCAAAATAATAGTGAAAATAAAATGACATAAATGCAAAACCAATTTTTGTAATTACAAAATCATCCTCAACACACTCAATGAGGAGTACAAAATCCTAATGCCCCTCCATGCCCCCCTCTTCCCCCCTGCCCTAGAGATGCACAAGGTAACCTTATCCCTCAACCCTGACTTCTTAACAAGGATATCAAACACTTACAAAATGAACCCTTAGTTACTCAAATTTAAAATATTGACATAGGTGGTATCATTCATACTATCACATTTAATGGATCCACGGATCCTGCATTGTATTTGAAAGCTTTCAAAAACTTGTATAAAGATTGGATTAAGCTCAATACCTTTGCCACCACCAAGTTCTTAACTAAAACCTTTTTAGGTGACACATTGGATTGGTATAATCAACTCAAGTCTCATACTATATCTAATTTATAATATTTAATTAATTCATTAGTATAGGAATTCCAAACTAACAACCTTCTTAAAAATAGCTTAGCTCACTTTATCAATTGTAAAACAATCAAAATCTAAAATTACCCAATTTTTCATTGAAATATGGAAATCCTTATCCAATAAAGTCGATCATAATAAGTCAAAAGATAATCTTCCACTTTTTCACTAATGCTCTTCATCCTAAATTATAATATTATGTTAGGGTGTTCTCTCCAAAATATTTGGAAAAAGCCTTAGACTAAGCTAAATGTCAATATTTTCTCATAAGATAATTTGAGCCTTCCCACCCTCTATCCAAAACTTGGATGCTTATGAAATATAAAAATTAGAATGCTTTCAATGATGGTGTTATGGATACTTATGATACCATACACACTATTCACACTATCTTCCCAAGTGGTTCCAATAATGTTACTCTTTCACAACTAGTTTTGACCAATCCTTTCCAATAGCCTAGTTCTACATATTCCCATGTGAATAATGTAGATTATCACAAATGACTCTCCATGGTAGAAATTAAAAAGTTCTTCCTAGGCCTTCACCATGAGATCTTGACCCTACTTACCCTACCAATCATTGGTATGATCCACATAAGTTTTGTTGGTATCCTGAAAGTTAGGGTCATACTCATGAAACTTGTTGCCAGCTTCAAAAATTTGTTGTTGAATATCTCCTTGGTCCTAATTTTTATCATGAAACCTTAATTCTTGAGCATGAACAAGATTATGAAGTAGCAACTAAAGCTCATGAAACTAGACTTAACCATGATGTCCTTAATCAACCTAACACTCATCTCTCTATTTACAAAGATTCTCTTCTTAATCATCAATAAAGTACTACTCAACCACCCACTATCAATGTTGTTGAAACTTTTGTTAATCTTAATTATCTCATTAAAGATCAAAATGTTTTCAATATGAATAATATGAAGATATTTATATCTTACATCAATCCGTATCCACATTCCAACTATAATAGTCTCTCAACTTTCCATAGGTAGTCAAGACACTTATCCATCTCACTTTACAGAACTCGAACATTCGGCAATGATTTCAACAAATCTCACAACACAACCTTCTCCTTCATCAAGATTCACATATGATTCCAAACAAATGGATCATTTGGATACTCATTCTCTTTCCATTGATACAACTTCTACATCTCATCTTCCATCAACTTCTCTTAACTCCAAATTATCCATCTCAAAAACGTTAAATAAATCTACTTCTATGATTTCTTCATCACCTACAACATCCAAATCTTCAAAAGAATAAACCATGGACCCAATTATGCCACCAAAAACATACCCAATTTAACCCAATCAGACACATTTAACCAAACCATATCAGATAAATCCTGATCAAATACTCCATATCAACATCATTTTTTATGCACTTTTACTCCCTCTTCAATGGACTTCAACCTTATGCACTTGTATCTAATACAATTCTAACTACATATGGTGAATTGGATCGTATCACAAAAAAAATTCATCTCCCATCTTGAATTCTTTTTCTGTAACTCATGAGGACTTCCCTTCATTATCATAATTTCTTATTATAAATATTATTCAAAATGAAGATCCTTCAACCTCCACCTATGGGGAAAGAAGCCACTTTGTTGGGATATGAAGATAGTATTCTTCAACAATGTGAGGAAATGTCTATACACATTGATGAAACTATAGATACTTCTCTCTCAATCAAATTTCCTATTGCTTCAATGATTCTTGATGAAATATTGCTTCATGTAGAAGATCCTCAGTTATCCATTAGTGTCCAAGTCAGTGATATTCAATTTAAGCATGTGTTGATTGATCAAGGTTATGACACTTGTATTGTTTCCCTTGATTTCAATAAAATACTTGGATATTTTGACTATAACCTTAAGTCTACCAAAGCACATGTCAAGGATATGATCAAATAAAAATGCCTCCTCTAGGGTGTGTTTGTCTTCCTATCATATTTTTTTTATCATCATTCATATCAAAGTCATGATCTTCAATTTCCCATTATCAGATAACATCTTACCTGATCGACCTTGGACACATTGCATGAGAGTTATAGCATCGTTGGCAAGCCAATGTGTCAAGTTCCCTCACAACATTAATATTTATAAGATTAAAGGAGATACAAACCCTTGGAATTTTAAATAATTCTGAGAATGTGGTTTTTTTTAAATGCCCACCCTTGAACCTTTACCTAACATTCCTTTTCATGAATCTTAATGATTTAATTATCTTGTTAACTCTGATAGATGTAATAATGGCCACCCTAAACTTGTGGTAAATATACCACCAAACCTATTAGATTCTAATGATGAGGAACCTGATGAGATCAATTTGAAAATCAAAACTTTCAATCTCCCTTCACACATAATTATTAATTTACCCCCTTTTTTATGACCATAGTCTCGTAAAAAACCATTAGATGATATTCTTTCTATCATAATAATGACTAAACAATCCATTCCTCATACTTCCTTGACATATAAAATTATTGATGCTTGTGATATTGATATTCATACTCCTAATTATGATGAGGATATTCATTAGATGACCCCTTTGTTAATAGATTTGCTCAAGCCAAAAATGTATAAGTACTTATATATTGTTATTATTTACAATATTTTCAAAATTTACATAGTATAGTACCTTCTTCTTCCATTCAACCTGACATTATCTCTTTTTCACATGATGTTCACATGTCTAAGATAGAGTGCACACACACTAATTTCCATCTAGTCACTATTGAACCTCTTCAGAGTATGCTTCTTGATCATGCCATGATGAGACCATATCGGTTCACCAAGTTTTCTAATCCTTCAAGCTTTCTCCTTCCTAAGATGTCAACCACATTACACTGACTAGCATTGAGATATTCTATCATAGTTTTTGACCCTACTCTTGACCCTATTCCAACTATTATTATTGGTGGTGATGCATATTACCTTTGACTAAGCTTGATACCCTACCTACATGATGGGAAAATGAGCCATATTATGAATTTCATAAAGTTGTCGATCATTAGGCTAAGGATTTCTCTGCTACTCCTCAACACAATTTTTTTTTTTCATGGCACAAACATGCATACCTCTACTCATTACCTACAACTTTAGCAGTACATTTATGCACTTCATCTAGAGAAGACATAGTCTACTAATAATAGCATGCCTCCTCCTAATATACTTATATAGTATATCCCTAAACATGGGGACGTTTATTGCCTTTTACAACAATGAGTTATACATTGCACAGATAAGTCTAAGAACCTTTTAAATGACATAGTATTTAAGTACTTCTTTCTTGTAATAAACGTGTAATTTTTCCTATATTTTCTACTTATATCACATGTGATTAGTTTTCCAAATCAAGACAGAGGAGGAATAGAAAAAACCATAAAAATTTAAAATCCAAATCATTAAAATAAAAGGTAATTACAAATTAAAAAGTTAAAATCACACTAAAAGATGTGATTCTTCTTTGGCACATATCATATTCTAGTTGAAGCTCAAACTCCATAATTGGCCTCATAATATATTTGATATCCATTGGTGTATGGTAGGGCAGTAGACTAGGATAGTAGGTCTTATTATATTTAGTGCTACCTACTTTTTCATATAAATATCCAATCTTCAAGTAGACAGATGACTCTGTAAGGGGTCCTAAAGAATGGGGAACATGTTGCGGGAAGGTAATCCATTTTAATTTTCATGTATATACAACCTTCATGAGATTATCTATGTAATTTAATTTTTAAGCCCAAGCTTTGCATCTACCCATTGGAGTAGCTCAAATTTTTGTTGTTCAAATAGTTCTTAGCACGGGCACATTTGCTTAAGTGTGTCTCATTTGCTTAAGTGTGTCTCATTTCTACTAAGGATTTATATATTACCTATGTAATTTTTTTCATTCCCTTTATTTAACATCTTAACCCCAATATTCACCTTAATGAGTATCATTTAATATCTGACCATACCTCATTAGTTTCCCTTTTATGATTTTCAATATAAGACCTTAGATAGGATCATGACTTACTCACAAAATACCCCTGCTTTCTTACAAACTACCCTCTATTTTTAAACCTCTTTGGTATTGATTTTGTGAGATGCACTATAAGACCTTGGGTAGGACTAGGCTTTCCTCCCAAAATTCTCTTAACTCCTATAAAAATTACATGTCATGTGTTGTTATAAATAACCATACTCTTTTACATTATAAATTAGCACGAGCCCTAACTTTGGTTTGTCATCTTTATCTTACTTTTATTATGTATTGACATATATTCATTTATACTCTTACATGGATATTTATTCTATTTTTATATATTTATTTCATTTACATATCTTTTTTTTTGTTCTGACATTGATATTTCTTTCGTTCTCACTTCTCTTTCATTTTACATATGTGTGTTTATGTTTTTACATTGATACTGCTTTCATTTTACTATCTTTACTTGTTTTCTTATTCATATTTCTCTCATTGTCATTTACATTTTCGCTCACTTTTTGACATCTTTTACAAAGTGTTATAAACTAGTACTTGTTTGTTTTCACATTTTCAGCGTCTTGACATCATTAATTTTAACCACAAATTTACTCACATTTACTAGAAAAGAATTATACATAAACACATCTTTTTATAGCATATAACATATTAACACATGTGATAGAAAGAAAATAATAACATCCATGATGTCCATAACCACATTTTATTATATCATATAACATATTAACACATGTTAGAAAAAATAATAACATCCATTATGTCCATAACCACATTTTCTAATAGCATATATCAATCAATGCATGTGCTAGAAATAAAATACATACATCTACGAGTCATCAAACAACATATATCTATATAAATGGTTTAAAAATTTTGATACAATACAACATAGTACAAAATATAGCTTTAACATCGAGGTCCATCAGGGGGACATGATACACTACTCGTAGAGGCCTATAATTATCCTCTATGAAAACCCTATTATAGTGACCATCTCTATGATCACAAACCCTCCACATGTCATTGTAAATGGGCCACTTGGCCTTGCACCTATGCCAATTTTCTAAATGTATCAAAGTGTGTAGCTCACTTTTGATCTAGTGACTACCCCAATCATAGCTTTACATCACCCACTCTAAATGGTACTATTATATGTGTTACATCTAATAGTCTATGTAGCTCTCAAGCTACCTCACCGACCAATCAAAACCAACTTACTCACCAATAGTCATTCCATCTATGTAACCACTAAATACCTCGTATTATGCATGGCACCATGGTGGCATGAAACCTATATACTGACCAGGTTGAATCACATGAGCACGATGCACTCCACTTCAAATTTTCCCTTTAATAGACCAACTCAATGTAGGCTATGTGGACAGGTCTTTATATGGTTGTGGCTTTACTTATAGCTACACTAGAGCCCATTTCTATCTTTTTTATTGTCATGGTGGTTATATTATTTATTGTAAGTCTACAAAATATACTCTTATATCCCCTCATTTTTATTGGTGTCATCATCTTGCTACCTTAGTTCAGTGAGGATGAATAATAAGAACATCTATTGGCATCCATATACCTCCCACTCTATGTCACTCTCTTACATGTTGTGCCCAATACATTGGGACTACTATCGATGTTATAGGATGTGGTAATCTAAATTGCCCTAGAAAATGAGATATTAGGTGCCACTCCACCAACCATGCATAATGTCCAGTGATCCTTAATCAACCTTGCACCTAAAAATTACTTGGCTAGGATCACCAAGTATTTATAGTGTCTTAATATGGTTTCTAAATAACCTACCCCCATGTGATAGTATATAAATTTGGGACATGTGGTATGGAATGTACCATGTGATCTTGTATCCACCTCAGCACACATGTAATGGCATCATCTAATACATGTGGTAATATCATAGGTTGATACATAATAAATCTATCATAAATCCAACTACACATTAGAATAATGGGGCTCATGGTCATTTATCCCTATGATAGAATACTATAAAAATCATGCATCAACTATACCCAGATAATAGATCCCAAATCATATAGTGTGCCCTCCTCCAACATGGACTGTTAGAACATAATAATATACTATTGGACCTTCCCATTTGACTTGTGATAGATCACACCTACTATCATAAGTCCAATAATGGCCTTCTAAATATCCAAAACAACTAATACATACACATTAAATAGTGTACTCATAATCATACCTTGACATATCTCTCTGAGCTAGTTTCCCAAAAGACTAAGGCTCACCTCTCATCATCTGTCTCTAGTATATCACACACCATAGGCATGCCTATAATAGGAATTCCTAAAAAATCATGGACATCTTCCAGGGTTATACCCACCTCAATAGTGTAGAATAGGATTTCAAAATAAGTTAGTCCATGAAATAGTGCATAAAATAAATTATAAGCATAAATAAAACTAATGTATTAAGTCTACTCCCTTGAGGGGCGTAGATCAATGGACTCAAAAAACTAGAAAAGAAAACACAAGCAATGCCTTCCCTTAGTGACTCTCCTCCAAGATTATTCCATTAATCATGTTTGTGCTCGAATTTGGTGCTCCAAGTCTTTGTCAATGCGATATGGAAAGCTCCTCCATCATATCTCCTTAAACCAATAATTCTTGGCTCTTGATTGGGTGAAAATAAAAGAAGGTTTGAAGCTTTCTAGTGATATTTTGGCATAGTTTTTTTGCACCTAAAAAGGCTTAATGGTTATGGTCATGGATCTTATATTTTTATCTTTTTAATTGACACCAATCCATGTGTGATTAAGTTGGGTTTAGATTTGAGGGGTCAAAATTCATTTATGTTTTACTATAATGGTGCATTAATAAGGCGTGGCTAGCCTTAATCCTAATATTTACCTCATTTATGTTGATATTTCTCACCTTTGACATTGAATTTAATGACATCATATTACTAAATATTTGTTGAATTATGAATTATCAATATTATATATGCATTAGGCTTTCATGGATTTTACACTTAAGCATTTAATTTGATTTGATTTACTTAATGATATTGATTAGTCTTTTTTCACATCTTAGAATTTGGTCATTTGTTTAATTAGAATGGTCAAAAATGTTAATTTGCTTGGTCACATTTTCAATAGTAGTGAATAAAAGGAAGGTGATAATTACATATAGGGAAATTCCCCAATTAAGAATGCCTTGACATGAATTGACACATTTACATGATGTGTGCAGATGAATTAGAGGATTTTAGTGATTGAAAGTATCAATTTACTAAGTCACAATTTGAGCTAAGACAAATTAGAAAAAGATAATGAATGCATATAAGGTCGTGCCCTAATTAAGGACATATTGACATGGTTTGGTACTTGTATGTGATGTGTGTAGATGAATTAGAGTATTTTTATGATTTTGGTCCAATTTTTATGTTATTGCGTAAAATCATTTAGACTTATAATTTTGGCATGACTATGGTAAGAATTGGATGTCTACATTTTGCCCCTATTTGAGAAGGTATGGTGAGACATTTGGTCAAAACAATGAATTTTCAAAGAATAAAAAGGTCACTTAGAATGATCATAATTAAAAGAAATAAATTCATTCCCATTTTATATTAAACTCTTCATGAGTTGTGAAAAGAACAAGGTTACAAAAATGTCCCAAATAACATTTGGGTGGCCCATGATGCCCCCTTAAGTGGAAGATGCAAAAAAATAATTTTGATGGATTGGCCCTTGACCAAAAGAAAAGAATGCATAAGTCAATAAAAGAGGCCTAAAAAGTTGAGTAATTAGAAGAAAATAGCTCAGAAAATGGATAAACGAGGCTAAAATGAGCCTCCCATGAAGAAATGGGGTAATAATAAGTCCAAGTGGGGAAAAAATCAAAAAATTTACTATAAATTCACCCTCCATAATTAGAGACTTGAGTTTTGACATTTGTGCACAAGAGAGACTAAAAAAATGATAAATATACCTTACCACTGACACCTTGGTGAGCAGTTTGAGAGTATTACTGACCACCAAGGAGTGGGGCATCAGTACGTACCTTTTTTATTTTTTATTTTCTCATTAATTGCATTTATTATGCCCTAAAATTAGGTGAAAAGTAAACTCACTAATCTCGAAGAGATAAAAATGATGAGGTTCACAATGTAAATGACAGTGCCATGAGGAAATCAGTGATATCACCAAAATAATGAAAACACTTTTTACCAAAATGGAAAAAATGTGGGTTAAACAATGGTATCTCTAGTCAAATGGTGAAATCTCTAGACAAATAATTATGGCATGGAAAATAGTGAGATTATTAGAAATAGAAAGGTCATCTTACTAAACAATGGGATAGACCTATGCAGTAGTAAAATCATAGACATGAAGGGAAAATAGTGAATTCAACCTATAGAATGGTGAAGACGCTCTATAGAATGGTGAAGTCATCAAGGAGAATGGTGAGGTTGCTAGAAATGGCTAATAGTTTAGGAAGATATGAAAATTAGGATAGAAGAAGAGTGATCTAAGTCCAAAACTATAATAAAATGGTAAATTCATCAATTGGAAGAAGAAAAATAAACAAGTGACTAACTTGATTTGGTTTGGTTTGTACTATGCAGAAGCATGTAGGAGTTGTGACAACATGGGAATGATGATCATGGGTCTTACATTAACTTTTAATTATGACAAATGAGGTCATGGGGATACTAGAGGTGATATATTTGTGACATATAGTTCATATACTAGTGATTTAAGAAAATTGTGCTTATTTGTCAGTAGTAGTAGAGCATTGACATTCATAGACACCTTCCATCTACCAACTAGAGAGGTAACATTGATTCTTGAGAACGTTTATTGGATTCTATGGGTGTTGTTTTAGGGTCAATGGAACTATTGGATGTCAATAGGCCAAACTGTATTGTTAGAGGATCTGATCTAAGTTATAAACCTAGCTATGGAGGAAGGGTCTATAGATATTGACATGTTGGAGGACCTGGCTTAGCCTCCCATGATTTTTCCAAGAGTACCACCACTTACACCATAAGGCATAGTGCCCCAAGAGGTACTCATTTTTATGGATCTTGTCAGTAACCTCCTATTGCCTAACAAGAATGGTCAATATTTTTAGAATGGGATGATAGGCATAGTGGGGGACATGATAGATTAGACTACATGATTTGCATGAGGTTTAATCATATTATCAAAATTGTATAAATATTTACGCATGATATCATACTGGAGAGAGCACACTATTGGACATAGCACTCTCCTCCAAGTGTGGGCTTTGTAACATAATGTTATAGTGTGGCATATTGGATAGTTGTTTTAGTGGTTATAGGAAGATCGAGTGAACTACATATGGGTTCAGATAGGTGTGGGGGTATGAATCCACCATAGAGATTTATACTCCTATAGGCATGTCATCGATGAGATGGTGGATGGATATTTTATCTGGAAATCATACCTTGGGATTTAGTTCAAATGGATAAAGGATAAATTCATTTTTGAGTACATGTTAAAGTTGTGTTATATTATAGGATGCCATGACTTTATCATGGAGAGGTATAGGTTGGATTATGTGTAGTAGTAGTTTGGCTTCCAGTAGGGCATGCTAGATGGACCCCACATTTTGCACACATTACATGCAAGATTTGAGAGTGGGGGGTTGTCATTACCTAGGGCTCAGTCCATCATAGATATTAACATGGTACAACATATAATATGGGCTTATATAGGCAAGGTAGTAGATACCAATGTGATAGACACCTATACAGCATGGTGGATAGGTTTTTGACCCCTTTTCCTGATAAGACCATAGCCCTGATAGGCAGTGTAGCATCAAAGGAGGGTACAATAGAGAAAATATGGATGGGAGGCCTCAGTATAGGCACAAGTTCCTACATAGTAGGTGATTCCATAGGCCCTCCCATTAGAGATAGTTCAAGTTTAGGTAGTACAACAACCTATATAATAGGTCATGTAGGCCCCTATACAACAAGTCATATAATAGGATTTATCATAGTTAGGTGTTCATAAGATAAATGGAGGTGGAGATGAGGTATAGGGACCCTTAAGATATATATATATATATATATATATATATATATATATATATATATATATATATATATATATATATATATATATATGGGCGAGGCCATAGGGGGAGACTCAAGGCATGATTTAGAGACAAGAGGGGTCAGGCCTTATGGTACTATGATGGATGTGGACATAGGTACAAGGGAGGCTGGGACCTCCAGAATAGGTATATGTATAGGTATAGGTATAGGGGAGGCTGGGCCCTCTAGTATAGGGAGGTTTATAGAGGACCAAGGTCTTATTAATAGGCTATACACAACATGAGATATTGACGTAGTTATCACAAATTGTAAGCCTACAACATGAGGTGATTGGGTTACAGGCATAGCTAGCCACATCATAGGGTGAGACCACCAAGCTACAGGGTCTTATCATAGCCATAGACATAGAGATTGTCATATTGAGAGGGGAGGTGGATTCACTGACAAGGGTCTAGGCACAATTGGCTACTTGGGATGCAAAGCTAGCCATAATCATAGATGATCAGGATAGATCTTGAGTAGACTAAGACAAGATTATATATTAGGTACAGAGGCTCCATAGCAAGTTGGACAAGTCTTGATGGGTGGTATCAAATCAGGGTATGTTTGGAGCACTGGTCGACATGATCAAGACCAAGGATGATACCTTAAATGTAAAGGAAAATGTCATGTGTTAATGATGAGAATCCTTATTATCATAGTTTGTACAAGGTATCAGTCCTAGTGGACCAGAGGGCACACACTTATAGATAATATTCTTAGAGTCAGTGGACTAGAAAAACCTCTACGACTCAGCATATGACTGCTTTAGAGCATTTAGTGGCATAACAAGCTGCATAATGAGTAGTGATGGGACCACCACCAGCACTGAGTATAGGACAAATATTTGATTAGAGTCCCCCTAGAGATAGGGTAAGCCAGAGTTGATGTTGTAACTATGATATTTTGATAGTGTACTATGAGATGTATATGTATTCTCTCGATGTATAAAACATGATTTTTGAGATATATATATGACATCTATTTTTAGCTCCTACACATTTATACACAAAATTTTATTATTCTTTGTATGATGCTCTTTTCTTTATGTATTACTACGATGTTAGATGTAGATATTGGATCAGAATATGGATATGGATGTGTATTTGTTTACCATGATTTGGTTATCTTCCATGTTTATCATTTGTAGTTGTTTTTGTTATTGATATGATAGTGTGTGCCAATGTTAGGAGATGCCCATCCTTAATTAACATATGGATGTTGATTTATTCATGTCTCTGATTGATGTATGACTAGAAGATACCCACTCTAAAAATGTCATTATGATCTCTAAGGAGGCACCCAGCTCCCACAACCCCATTAAAATTAAGGGGCTCCATTTAGCTAATTTGAGCAATAATTTATGATCTCTTAACCCATTAATGAGTGAAAAAACTATTTTTCTAAGGCACCTTAAAAATTAAAATTTGTATTGTATGAAGCAACTACCTAAAATATATTTTCAAATAGAAAATTTAAAAAAAAAGTCATGATAAACTCTATATTGCAATAATTGCATCCTCAAGATTATTTTGAAACCTCAGTTAAAGCCTTGCAATTGAGAACACACTTTAAGCACAATTCATAACACACTTTAAGCACAATGCACAAATTTAAATTTGTATATTTGAAGTGGAAAGCATGAATTAAAATTTATTTCTTTGATGGCAAAGTGGAAATTAAAATTTACAAATTCAAATGTAAAGCAGGAAATAAAATTTGTACATTACAGTGTGGATATGTAAATAAATATTAGCATACATTTACAAAGGAATTAACATAATATATACTTTCACATAGCATAAAAATATTATTAAAAAAAGTCTAGTGGATCATTATTGGTACCTATAATTACACACAATTTCCAATGTTTGACACCAAAAATTTTAGTTTCTCCTCCCCTATAGATTTGGATTGGATTTCTTCATCTCTTTTTTTTTAAATTCACTTAGATATTTCAAGATTTAGTAGTTCATAACAATTATTGACAAGAATTTTAGATAAAAATTATGGTAGCCAATGTAAAGGGCATCTTGGGTCAATCTATGAGGTAGAATAAATATTACTAGATTGATGGTGGATTTCTCTCCAAATCTACTCTTGCCTGCTTTACAGAGGCATACTACTATTTTTGTGGATTTTTACGGCTCAGATTGGAGAATGTGTTCTCATTGTCTTGAGTCATGTCTATCCATATTATTAAGCAAATATTGTGCCTCTTTTTGTTAGGAATAATAGATTCTAACTTGGTCTCTACAGATTTGTCATTTAGGACTTCTCTTCTAAGGATGAAACAATGTGAACTCTTTTTAGCCTTATGTTTCTTAGTATTCCTTTAGATGACTAAGTTGCTTGGAAGGATGAGATAGTGTTGTTCAAGAAGGGGTTTGAACTTTGGATGCATCATTTTCTATGTTTTAAGAAACTATTTTTCTTACCTAATTATATCAATTCTTGGATCTATGGGGGTCTCTCCCTTTCTCAGTGTATTCCAAAGGCTTTCTTCAGTAGTACTCTTGTTGATGCTACTTATTCAGTATGGTTGTTGGTTATCCCATATATCTATAGTTGTGCATGTGGTTCTAGACATACGTGTAGAGTGTTAGTATTACTATGGAAGGTTGGTTGACACTTTAAGAAGATTGCATTCACTTCCTAGATGGAGATTTGTTTTAACTTAGAGATGTTCCTTCCTTGGTGATTTTAACTAGCGTCAAATTTGTTCTCAATGATAATGTTTATCAGTATTGTGGTGATTGATACTCTATTCTAAATTTTAAAATGGAATGATTATTAAGTTCATGACATTGAAATTTTAGTGAAATGATGACATTGATATTTAAATTATAAAGGCTTAATCAAATTGCATATGATAGAGAAAGAACAATATTTTCAAAGTGAAAAGAGAGCATAGAAATTATAATGCAGATATTTTAAGTAAATGGATTGATTTATACAAAATTATCCTACACAAAATTTCATCACACCTCTAATTTAGAGCTAATTAAATAATAATGCAATTCAAATTAAAAAATTTATGATCCAAATAAGATTAAGATAAAAACAAGACTAAAATTAAAAATCATCAGATGGTGAATTACTATGGATAGAACTCAGATTTTATGATAGCATGATATTGGCTTGATGACTTTAATAAGTAGACTGATTTGGCATGATAGGATAATGGATCTCATAGTTGGTTCAATGGAGGATGGGTTGGTTATTTATAGAGAGGGAGGAGGGAAAATCAATGACTAGAGTTCAAAGTTGGGTGTAGAAAGATCAATGGTGGAGAATTATTCAAGAAAATAAAAATTCCTTGGATGATTCTAGAGAAGGGAATGTTCTAGAGGTAAAAGCCTCTAGAGTCTCTTTGGAAGTTTAATGATAATTAGTATATTATTAGTCATTTGATTAGGAGGCTCTAGAGAATCTTGGGGAGTAGGAGAGGCTACTCATAGACTAGGGTAGGTAGGAGGGAATTTTAAATTCCCAAATAGTAGATAAATAGATTTAGTTAGTGGATAACGGATAATTAGATAAATTTAATTAGGTTATAGGATGTTATAATGTTATTATGTGACATGAATAATAAGGAGGGGTTATTATACTAAGTGGATAGAAGGGGATTAATAAGAGAAATTACATGAAATAAGGTGAGACAGAAGATTATTGGATGAAATTAGCGATAGAGAAAAGTGAGTAAATTTAAGTGCATACATTTTGCCCCTCTTTGAAAGGGAATTTCAACTTAATGAAGTGTAATGAGTAATGGTCTTCAAAGAATAAAGACACTCATGGATGAATGATGAGTAAATAATGTTAGTGGACATGATCCCCCCTTAAGGGGACATATAGGGAGGAAGGAGTCAAATGGCCACTCGAAAGAGGAAATGAATGACAATATGCAATGCATAGACAAGGGGATGGGATGGTAGATGTGAGATCTATTGATGAAGAAAATGATCTTGACATGAGCAGTAAGCTATAAAGAGATGATGTCCCTAGAAAAGATCTATTCACAATGAGTGGAAATGACTATGTCACTATTGTCAACACATCCAAAGGGGTAATCAACCAGAATAAGATGATGATAAGATAAAAGGTCACAAGCTTTTGACATATCCTAGGCAAGGACAAATTTCAAGGAGAGTTGTGGACAAAAATGATTGATAGAAAAGGCCACAAGTTATTTACATACCCTAAGCAAGGACACATGCATGGGAGAGAATCAAGCCAAATAAGACAATGATTTGACAAGATTAACGATGAGTATAGCTCAAATCTAAAGTCAAACGCTATTATGAAGGAGATGAGAGAGAAGAATCAATTTGATCAAGTGACCAAAATATGAAGGGGAAGATTTAGTCTATAATGTGTCGAATCAATTAGCTATAATGTGATTGATAGTAATAATGCCCCTAACAAGGACACATTCAAGGGAGTGAGAGACAATAAAAAAAATTATGATCTTGGTCATGCCCTAATCAAAAAAGGAAATCATAAACTTTAAATGATGAATTGACCAATCAATGATAATGGTTGACTAATGGAAGAAAATATGGATGTTATGATTTGTCAATCCCAATTGACAGGTGTGGGAGATTGATAAAAAGAGTAGGGAGATGATTTTGGGGAAGGTGATTGATCAATAGATCAATAAATGAATGATTTATATTATAGCTGAAGGATTTTTTTGATGCAAGACTTGGGGATGATGAGTGGAAAGAGATATATGATGATGAATGATGGGGAAAGGGAAGAGAGTGACCGAGCTAACCTTAGGCACTCCATGTGACTGAGTGTTGCCTACATAATCTATAAAGATATTAGGTAAATGTAGTTTAGACTAGATGATGGATGACAATATAGACTAGACATGTTATTTGTTAGATAGATAATGTGGCTTAGATGGTAGTCATGAAGATAAAAGGATTAGGATAAATGATTATATATGAAATGTTAGATGTTATGACATGTGGTTGGTTTAGATGATTGGACTTGGATGATCAAATTTATGATGGGATGATGATTAATTAGATGATTAGGCAGGTGATATAAGATAAGAGAAATGATGAGTGCTCTATTATCAAGCCATCATTATTGTAATAAGGTCTCATCATATTCTAAGCAATCCAATGTAAGTATAGCACTAGGCATTATGCCCCATGATATAAGTATGACCAAGAAGACATTGTGCCAAAATTCATGATTATAAAAGGGGTAAATATCAAATTTTGAATCATTAAGGCCACCTAAAATCATTATTATAACTTTTGGTGCCATCATAGCATCCTCATTCATTGCCCAATATATAAAAAGATTTATGCTACAAGAAAGATCAAAATATGATAAAAATATATATATAGAGATAAAAATTTATAGATACGTAACTATAGACAAAAATACAAATGAAAATACCTAGATCATACACACACAAATATATACACATCAAGAAAATAGGGTCTTGTCTTACTGTATAAATGTATAAGGATGGGATGAATGAGGATGATAATTGATACCAATGAATGAGGATGAATAGAATTATCTTGGTTAGGATTAGGATGGAACATAGGGTGTGATTAAGGAAAATTTAAACTTAAACATAAGGGATAGTCAACTTGTGTATTGACCATGTTTTGAACTTAGATGAGATACTTAGGAATTATCAAGCTAAAGTGAGACTATGTCAATGCTAGCTCAATATAGACTATATTTGCTCCAGTATGGAATAGGGGATGAAAGACAATATTAGGATGGATGGATATAATTTGGTTATGGAAATGAGAGACAAAGGGCATTGATATGGATTCAAATGGGGGAATAGGCATAAGACAAGACATCTTAGAATATTTTTGGCTTTTTCTAGATTTTATGATTTTTAGGGTTTTTGAAATATTCTAGTTTTTAGGTTTTTTAGGATATATATGTACACTATATAAAGAGGGTTATTAGCAAAAGGAACACTAAGCCTAGAATCCAATATTAATATGAATGTAATGATAAATTTGAATTCTCAAATAATTTGATGGATGAGGAAGTATGGACTAGGGATTGCCAAAAACCACATCATAAGGGGACCAAATGTCTAGTTACCTGACTATTAAGTGGAGGATATGCCAAGATGATTATAGAGAATTTCCCAAGACATATTCCATTCCCTTGAAAATTTAAAAAATAGAAGAAAGGATGAACATAATAACATGATGGATAAGGATGTTTAGGACAACAAATGTATAAGATAGACAATGATGCTTAGAGGGTGATGTAGATACATTTTACAAGGGATATGATAGGTAGGAAAAATGGACAAGGGGATGGGATATATATGTGATGTAGATGGGAGTGAGAAGGAGCTTGAGGATGTGACTATAGGGATGGAATTTATTTTTCTCCTAAGTGGTGAGAAATAGTGCAAATAATTGATTATTTTACCATGACGTCAGAAACTATTTTTCATCATCATACTTGCCCAAGGCACTAGAAGATTTGTTTTCACCATTGCATGAATGATTTTTTTTTTAAATTTTGGCATCTCAATTTATTGGATATGGGTGTAAGATGCATGAATGTCAATATTTTAGTGATCTTTAGCCAATACCCACTCTGGAGGTGTGTGATGCTAAGACCATGTTGTTGATGCTAGATGTATTGATGTCCTTGTGACCTTCATTGATTCTTGATTTGGCATCCTCTAGATGTCTCAATTAGGTTTATTTTTAACCCCTATGAGAGATGATGTTATCCAATAAATTGATGTGTGACAAGGATGGAATTGGATGGTTTTGATAGTGAGGTAGAGGATGTAGATGAGTGATATGATGATGAATGGTGTAACTAGGGGGAAATATAAAATGGGGTTCAATAGTTATATACACCATTGGATATGGTGGAGGGAACATTTTTTATTTGTGTTGTACTATAAATGAGGTTAAGAGGTCCAAGACATTCTCACTTACTAGCTCTTTGATCCAAATATTATAAGGATGATCAGCCACATTAATTTTGACTTGTTTTAATTGTGTAGTAATTGGTGCCACAATGACTTCTTGGTTTGTTGACTTAATTAGATTTTTATTTCCCCCTAGTGCCTATAACTAGGCTTCACCAAGGGTTTTTGAATTTAAACTTGGAGGAGGATTATATTGAATTGGATGATCCCCTGGCACTTCAAGGATATTTTTAGTAGGGGATGATGCTTTTTGACATGGCCAATTACGAAGCTCTTCTTGACTTTGATTGATTACATTCGTATTATAGTTGAATTTATTATTTGACTTGATTAGTTGATTATTATCTTGGATCCTTGTAGATTCAATGCACAATATTACATGTTGAGGGGAATCCAACAATGTATGTCCTTGTTTGTCCCATTTAGGGAGTGGGATGGAGGGATTATTAATAGGAGGTGGATGATTAGGGATGTGTGGTAAAATGGGTGGATTAAAAGGATAATGAGCAGAATAATCCTCATAAAATCTACTAGAATACCCCACCTCAACATCAAAGAAAGTGTCCTCAAGAATCTTAAAAGGATCACTAAGACTCTTTATATAATTAGCATCTAAATTTGATTTATATCCAGCTTGATGATCTTCGACTGATAAAACATCCAATAATTATGTTATGATTTCATCATCCTAAGATGGATCAAGAGTCATGCCTTCTAACTTGTCAAAATTAAAACTAGAGATATCCTCAAAGAGATATGTGTTAGCATGACTCTCATTATCTATAAGGGATGATGATTCTGACATGGATTATGATTTACATGCTGGTGTTGGATATGATCCTAATGTAGATGACCATTACGATGATAACTCCAATAGGGATGTTGATGAGGTGATGTTACCAATAGATTATTTTCTGATAGTAGCCAACTTATTATCCTAAAGTACCTTCTTCCCCTTGGTTTTATGAATTGATGCTTTAGGTGTAATGGATTTATGAAAATGGGGGATTTGATGTGAATAGGATATAGGGACGGTTTGATCAAGGATGGTTGTGGTATGGTGAGTATTGGGTTCATGACCTTCATTGAGGAGGGAATAATCTTGATCATGGTTAATAAATATCTCTTGGAATACCCCTTTTTTCACACTCCTAGGTGTATGAATATTGGATTCACCCTTAATCTCAGTGTTTTCATTATCTATTAAGTTTTGGACATAATATTTAAAAGGGTGACATCTATTAATAGAATGCTTGGGGATTTTATGGTATGGACAAAATTATTCTAATCGATACCATGAGGGCATATGTTTGGACAAATTTAGATGTCTTATTTTAAGGTATAAAATCATGCCTATGGCCTTTAGTTTCCAAATTAGGGATTCTACAGATATTAGGAGAGGGGTATATTGCTTGTGTTAGTGTTGGATGTGGAAGTGTTAGATTTAGGAGTGGAAGCATGTGATGGTGATGTTATGATATTGGGAGATGGTGGTGTGTGTTATTGTTTAGGAGATGAATGATAATTAGATGAGGTTTAAAAACTAGGCTTCCATTTGCTAGTAGGATGTGGAATTTATTATGGACTATGACTAGTAAATGGAGGATTCGATTATGGATGGGTGTGAATTAGAGGTAATATTATTGAATGGGGTCTAAACCTATGGTAATTTGGGTACCCATTTATAATAGCCACAATAGGACTGCATCTTTATTGGTAACAATATATTTATTAAATAAGGCAATCTCTTTATGAGTATATTGACTAAAAAGGTCATGACTAGGACTATGACTAGTTGATGGGGGATCAGAATGGGATTGTTTGTCACAAGAATTGGATGTGGATAAGGGTTGATGAGGTACTTAGTTGGTAAGTGACCTTAGTTTTAAGGGTTAAAAATCATTAGGAAGGTAGGCACCCATCTCAAATAGCCACAAAAGGCACCAGTCCCTATTGGCAAAGATATACTTGTGAAATAGGGTGACTTCATCACTTGTATATTGGGGGATGTTATGACTATGGTTATGATGAATGGACAATGGGGTTGATCATGGTGGGTTGTGTTGGAAATATTGTCATTGATGTCAAAGGTTTAACATTATTGGTGATAAAGGCCCCATTGCATTTAATGTTGTTTGTAATAAATATATCTTAGCTAATATGAGTTAATATTTATTTAATATTAATGATTATATTTTTGGTTGCATATGAGACAAAATAAGGGCCCATGGAGAAGTCGAAGAGCCACAGGGTAAAGACAAAAGAAGGATGGGACACATTTTTCCATGAAGAGTCATTTTGGGGAATACCAAGAGTCACCAAGTGAAGACAAAAGAGTAAGGACGAATTTCTCATGAAGGGACACTTTAAGGAATATAAAAAGTCACCAAAGATAAGGACAAAAGTGGGAAGGACATTTTTGGTCATGAAGGGTCAGCACATGACTTTTCAAAGGCTTGAATATGAAGGGTCATCCAAGATTGGTGCCATTTTCCATGAGGATTGAAGGGTCACAAAGGGGGAAGGCCAAAGGTCATTTGAAAAGCTATAAATAAAGGCTTGAGAAGCCATTTGTAATATGAGTGTGAGAGGTTAATTTGATATTGTATTATCTAGCTTAGAAGAGCAAAGGTGAGAGAGAGGAAAGAGATGTTGTATTGAACTATCATTTGTTGATATAGCAACATTGAGAGATAGGTGTGTGGTATACATAAAGTGGTTGATGCTCATGTGGGTTGGTGCTCACGAATGATAGCTGGGATGGTGCTTGACAAAGGGGTTTGAAGCTCCTGTGGTTTGGTGCTCATGAATTGTAGCTAAGGTTGGTACTCAGCAAAGGGGTATGGTGCTCTTATGAATTTGTTCTCATGAATATACTTGAGATTGTTCTCCGTGGTTTTTTCCACATTGGGTTTCCACGTTATTTCTAGTGTCTCTCTCTTTCTTGTGTGATGTTTATTATTTGAGTTTTATTGCATATCATGAATGTTTGATTAAAGAAAAGTTTTATAACATATATATACTGATTCACCCCCCCTCTCAGTATATTCCATGCTTAACAATTGGTATTATATCAGGTTCTTTTTTTGAAAAGTTTTACAGCTTGAAGGTAGATCAGGAAAGCATAAGATGGCCATACATAAAGGTGCCTCTGCAAGCAAAAGAATAGTTGATCAAGAAGAAGAAGAGGATGAAGCCATAGTGAATATGGAAGGAGAACTCATGTGTGCCTTAAAAGAGTTAAAATTTGTTGAAAATAAAAATTGAAGATTAAAGCATCAAATCGATAAAAATGACAAGGAGTCAAAGGAGATAATTGAAGATCTGATGGCACAGTTGGAATATCAAGAAAAGAATGTGAAAGGTATGTTACTAAAATTACCTCCTTAAAAGAAAAGATTGAGAAAGCAGTCAATAATAAAATAGTCAATGATTTAAAATTTGAGAATAGCACTAATATGCTAAATAAGATATTAGAAAGCCAAAAGGTAATATCAGATAAGACAAGTATTGGTTTTAAAAAGAAGAAGAGCTATGTTGAAGCTCTTACAAATAAAGAAACAAGAAGGGAAGGAATGAATAATACAGAGGACAAAGAAGGCTGGAAGGAACAAAGCTATAAAAGGCAATCAGGTCAGAGATTCTCAAATAGGTCCTATTTTTATGGTTACTATTTTTATTGCAATGGATATGGTCATAAGAAATTAGAATGTAGAAAAAGAGCTAACAATCTCAAAAATAAGGAAAAGGAAGGTCATATAGAGTCAAGCAAAAGCTATAACTCTTTTGCTCCTCTATTAAGCTTTGATGAAGAGACCATAATTTGTTACAAGTGTAAAAACTTCAGACACATAGCTCGGTATTGTAGAAGCGTGTTTGAGTTAGTCAAGAAAGACCAGAGTTTCAGGGCTCCATTCATCAAGAAAAAGGTTCAGACATGGCAGAAGAAATAATTTGAAGGTTCTATGTTGGTCCAGACAGCTTTGCATGCAAGAAATGAAGAAAATCCATGGTTTATTGCTAGCTGATGTTCAAGGCACATGACAGGAGACAAAAGCAAGTTCATAACCCTGAAGAAGATCAATGGTGGCACAGTGAAATTTGGGGACAACACTACTGCCAAAATTGCCAAAAAAAGTACACTAAGTTTAGATAATGGTAGAACTAAAACTGAAAATATTTTACATGTAGAAGGTCTTAAGCATAATCCTTTGAGTGTAAGTCAAATGTGTGATCAGGGGCACACACTAAAGTTTTATGTAGAAGGTTGTGAAATTAGAATAAAAGATTTAGATGTATTAATTGCATATGCTCAGAGAATAGGTAATTACTTATATATGCTATCAAACATCAAATGTCAAAAATATTGTTTGAGTCAGATTGAAGAAAGTTGGCTATGGCACAGGAGAATGGGGCACATAAATTTTGACAATCTTGTCAAAATTTGCAAAAATCAAGCAGTCAAGAATCTTCCAACGATCACAAAGCCATCTAACACACTTTGTGGACCTTGTCAGCATGGGAAGCAGGCTAGAAGGCAGTTCAAAACAAAATATTACTTGACCACTCAGATGCTAGATCTTGTTCGCACTGATCTATGTGGACCTATGAGGACTCAAAGTACTCAAGGTGATAAATATTTCATGTTACTTATTGATGATTTTTCACGTATGACTTGGATAATGTTTTTAAAAAAAAATTAGAAGCTTTTAGACAATTCAAAGCATTCAAAGCATTAGTTGAGAATGAAACTAATCTGAAGATTAAGTGTCTAAGATCAGATCGAGGAGGAGAATTCATGTCAGATCAATTTATTGAGTTTTGTGAAGATCATGGAATAAAGAGACAGTATTTAGCAGCCAAAACTCCACAACAAAATGGAGTAGTTAAACGAAAAAATAGAATAGTTCAAGAGATGGTGAGGACAATGCTAAATGAATCCAAGATAACAAATAAATATTGGAGAGAGGTAGTTGGTACAGTAGTGCATATGCAGAATAGAGATTTATTAAGAGTCAATAGTGACAAAACTCCTTATGAGCTATGGAAAGACAAACCAACAATAGTTGATTATTTTAGAGTTTTCGATAGCAAATGCTTCATAAAGAGAACCGATGAAAAAATTGGTAAGTTTGAATCCAAAGCAGATGAAGGTATATTTCTTGGTTATTCTTGCAAAAGTAAAGCTTATAAATGTTATAAAAAAAAGAACCAAGAAAATTGTTGAAAGTGCAAGTGTCAGGATAGAAGAAGATGGAACACAAAAGATCAGTAATCCAGTAGACATTCCTGAAATCATTGAAGAGGAAGGCTTGGAAGAATCAAGTGAAGATGAGGAAAAGGAGAAAAAAGGCACCAAGACTCCATCCAAATATGTTTAGAAAAATCATAATTAAAGTGACATCATCAGGGATATAAAAGAAGGAAGTCGCACCAGAAGAATGATGGTGAGTGAATCTGAATAAGTTAATTTCTCTTTGTTATCTAAAATTTAGCCTAAAATTTTTTCAAAAGCCAGACATGATGAGCATTGGGTTAAGGCTATGGATGAAGAATTAGATCAGATAGAAAAGAATGATACTTGAGAATTAGTGCCTAGACCAAAAGATCACAATGTGATAGGAACAAAATGGGTTTATAGAAATAAGTTGAATGAAAATGGAGAAGTAACCAGAAATAAAGAAAGATTAGTATGTAAAGGATATGCTCAGATTGAGGGAATAGATTTTGAAGAAACTTTTGCACCAATAGCAAGGTTAGAGGCTATTAGAATGTTTCTTGCATATGCAGTTTTTAAAAATTTCAAAGTATTTCAGATGGATGTCAAATCTGTCTTTCTAAATGGGAATCTTGAATAAGAGGTCTACATTGAGTAGCCTGAGGGGTTTATTCTCTCGAATATTAGTAATCATGTATGCATATTGAAGAAAGCATTGTATAGATTAAAATAAGCTCCCAAAGCTTGGTATGCAAGACTTGATAAGTACCTACAAGATCAAAGATTCAAGAGAGGATTTGCTGATAGAAATCTTTACATCAAAACATAAGGAGAGCATCAATGGATTGTTGTGGTTTATGTTGATGATATCATTTTTGGAGGAAATATTGAAAAGATGACAAAAGAATTTTTTGATAGAATGAAAAAAGAATTTAAGATGTCAATGCTTGGAGCATTATCATTTTTCTTAGGATTACAAATATTTCAATCAAATAAAGGAATTTTTATATCTCAAAGTAAATATGCCAAGAAAATGTTGAAGAAATTTGGTTTTGAGAATTGTGTACCAGTTGGCACACCTATGTGTACAGGAAATAAGGTGAGCAAGGATGAAGATTCACATGTTATAGATCAATCTTTGTATAGATCTATGATTGATAGTCTTTTATATTTGACAGCATCAAGACCAGACATCATGCATGCAGTAGGTATGGTTCCAAGATATCAGTCATCTCCAAGAGATAGTCATGTTCAGTTGGTGAAAAGAATATTTAGATATATCAAAGGGACATTGGATTGTGGATTATGGTATCCCACAGGTAAAGATTTCACTTTAGTTGCTTATACAAATTCAGATTGGGTAGGGTATTTAGATAACAGAAAGAGTACAAGTGGAGGAGCTTTCTTCCTTGGTGATAGCTTAGTATCATGGCTAAGCAAGAAGTAGAACTCAGTATCACTTTCTACAGCTGAAGCAGAATATATTGTAGCAGTATTGCGTTGTACTCAAGTGCTTTGAATGAAGCAAGCTTTGGAAGATATCAAGGTAAAGTATGATGAACCTATTTCCATTTTTTGTGATAACACAAGTGCTATAAATATTTCAAAAAATCTAGTAATGCATTCAAGAACAAAACATATTCCCATTAGATATCACTTTTTGAGAGAGCAGGTTGCAGATCAACAGGTTAAGTTGGAATATATTAGTACTACATAGCAGATTGTAGATATTTTCACAAAGGCACTACCAAAAGACACATTTGAGTATCTATGAGAGAAGTTGGGAGTAACTTCCCTTACTTTCTACCATTGAGGTTCAGCATCAGTTGAGGGGGAGCTAAGTGTTAGCTCCAGGTAGGCCCTTTGCCATTGATGTCAAAGGGAGAGAATAATAAGTACATGTATATGTGCAAAAAATAGGTACAAGGAATAGGTACAGGTCGCTACAATAAGGGGGAGTTACTGTATGTTTTTAGATGACAAGATGTGCAGGTGACAAGATGTGGCAGTTTCAGGATTGAGGTTACCATCAATGACAAAGGGGGAGATTATTGGAAATATTGTCATTGATGTCAAAGGTTTAACATTATTGGTGATAAAGGCCCCATTGCATTTAATGTTATTTGTAATAAATATATCTTGGCTAATATGAGTTAATATTTATTTAATAGTAATGATTATATTTTTGGTTGCATATGAGACAAAATAAGGGCCCATGGAGAAGTCGAAGAGCGATGCGGTAAAGATAAAAGAAGGATGGGATGCATTTTCCCATGAAGAGTCATTTTGGGGAATACCAAGAGTCACCAAGTGAAGACAAAAGAGTAAGGTCGAATTTCTCATGAAGGGACACTTTAAAGAATACGAAAAGTCACCAAAGATAAGGACAAAAGTGGGAAGGACGTTTTTGGTCATGAAGGGTCACCACATGACTTTTCAAAGGCTTGAATATAAAGGGTCATCCAAGATTGGTGCTATTTTCCATGAGGATTGAAGGGTCACAAAGGGGGAAGGCCAAAGGTCATTTGGAAAGATATAAATAAAGGCTTGAGAAGCCATTTGTAATATGAGTGTGAGAGGTTAATTTGATATTGTATTATCTAGCTTAGAAGAGCAAAGGTGAGAGAGAGGAAAGAGATGTTGTATTGAATTATCATTTGTTGATATAACAACATTGAGAGATAGGTGTGTGGTATACACAAAGTGGTTGATTCTCATGTGGGTTGGTGCTCACGAATGATAGCTGGGATGGTGCTCGACAAAGGGGTTTGAAGCTCCTGTGGGTTGGTGCTCATGAATTGTAGCTGAGGTTGGTACTCGGCAAAGGGGTATGGTGCTCCTATGAATTTGTTCTCACGAATATACTTGAGATTATTCTCCATGGTTTTTTCCACATTGGGTTTCCACGTTATATCTGGTGTCTCTCTCTTTCTTGTGTGATGTTTATTATTTGATTTTTATTGCATATCTTGAATGTTTGATTAAGGAAAATTTTTATAAGATATATATATTGATTCACCCCCCCTCTCAGTATATTCCATGCTTAACAGGTTGGAATGTGGGATAGGTGTATATGGGTATTGTTTATGGGGAAGGACATGAAACTTTACTTTAGGCTTGATGGTATTGAGGTCTATAAGTAGGTGGGCACCTAGTTCAAGGACCTACAAAAGGATCTTGTCCTTGTTAGAAAATAGGTATTGTTCTACAATAACTGGGTCCAAATCCATGTGGGTAGATGAGAAAAGGGGTAATGGATGAAAGTTAGTTAAATTAAAAAAGAGGGATGATGTGACAGATGATTAGCATTTGGATAAAAATATGGTCCTCAAATAAAGTAAGTCTTAATGATTGAGCTAGTATGATAGGTGATGGTGAGGAAGACATAGACTAAATGGATTATGATATCAAACTAGGGTTAGATTTCAAACTAATAGTATGATAGGTGATAATGATATATTAATAATTTATATTTTTCAATCTAGCAAAAGGATGGGGATTTGACTAGTGCCTAGATTCAAACTAGCAAGACAATAATCAGATAGGTGCTAGTTATAAATAGGCAAGGTGACTAGATTAGATACAACTAGATTAAGGATGATTGGATACTAGATTGAAACCAAAAAAGTGATAGGTTGTTAACAGGGTATTGACTGAGTATGAAATCCAAAAAAGTGATGGGTGGTGGACTAAATCATGAATAGAGTGATAGGATGATATGGATGGAGAACAAAAGGACTAGCTCAAGCCTTAGATAGGATATTGGTTAAGATGGATATAGGACTATCCAATTAAAGGATAAATGGGGATGTGTAAAGGGATTAATTTTGATGAACTATAAAATTCTATGATGATAAAATTTATGATGTAAATTATTTGAACAAGGGTGAGACCCAAAAAGCCAATATATGGGATCTTCCTAGATGGGTGAGACTAGATTAAGATATGAAAAATGAGATGATAAGATAAGGATATATAAGATAAAGATATGTAAGATGATTAATAATGTGATATGAGTGTAGAAACTATAATTTTGTACCCCTAGGGATAATTAATTAGGTGTTTTAGGTCTTATTTAATCAAATGTCCTAAATAAACCCTATCCTAAGGTTTAGTTTATTTACTATTTATTAGCTCGATAAATAGCCTTTAATTTCACCTCTTTACCATTCCCAACCTCCTAAAACCATTTATAACCTAAGAATCTACACCCATAACCAATTTACCCTTGTTTGGAGTCATTACCCAACAACTCCACCCATCCCTGATCTATTCTCACCCACAGTTGAAGCAAAATCACTATATTGGGTGAATCAATGGTGATTCACCCACGATCGGTGTTGATTCTCCAGATTAGCATCAATCCATAAATACTCAACCTACTTTTGTAATCTAGAACCAAAAAACTTAGATCCTTGAATCATTGTTAGAATTCTTGGAGATTTTTTGGTGTTCCTAATGACACTTTGCTTAATGTTCATTGTGTTTAGTCATATCCTTTGTGTAACTCGATCAACTACCTTCACTTGTGGAAGAATTTCATTCTACTCACAAGCCGATCAAAGGTAAGTATTATATTCCATTTTATCATTATTTTTCAATTATCATTATTTTATCCATATATTTAATCATTAAAATATCATTAGCATCCTTCTTTATCCATTTATCCACTCATGTTAGCAAATATGTCTTGTTTCAGTATCTATTTTATTAAACTCAACCATAGAGAGAATCGACGTCGATTCATTTTGAATCAGCACTGATTCTACTGATTAACATTGATCCTATCAGGATCATCATCGATCTACTATATTTAATTCATAGACTTTGAGACCTTATTCCTAAACTTCTATTTGCAATCCTTTTCTAATTATTGTTGTTTGAACATGGATTTAAATTTGTAGATGACTCTACCTAGTTTAGTTCATGACATGACCAGCATCATTGATCTCCCCATAGTTTCCCAACCTTTATTTGTAGATCAGAGTGATATATCCTTTGAGCTAACCCTATGTGCCATCATTTATTCACCCTCTCATGAAGCCATTGAAGAATCATTCATTGTTATCCAAGATGATGTATATTTTGCTTCTGCTTATTGGGAATAATATTTCATTTACATTATTAAATTAATAGAGGAATAAAATATGAATTAGCCTTATTATTGTATCATTTATCTATTATAATTTATTGTGCTTTTTATTCACTTAATTACATAAATAATGGACTAACATACTTCTAAGGAAGTGTACCACTTCTTGGAACTAATCTTTGATCATGCAGTCCACCCATCTCTTTTATTAATCTATTTTTGTCAAGTATTCACATGTGTAGGTTAGCCTTCCTAGCTAAAAAGGAGTTCTCACTATCACTAGATTTAAATCAGTACACAACATCTTCCAATCCACATGTGTCCCTATAAACCCTATTTTATTTAAAAAATTTATTAACATTTTAATTTAAAAGAAAATGAAAAAACTACTTAAATATTTTGGCATGCCCGATGGGACCCCTTAGGTCTCACTTTTCTTGTTAAAAATTCATTTATGAATTTATTTATATTTCTCCCTTTTCTTCAATTTGTTGAATTCATCCAAAGAAAATCAAAATTGCATTTTCCTTTTTAAGGGTTAAAAAATATGCATCCATTTTTCCTACTTAGTTTACTTATAGAAAAATATAGGCAATAAATCTATCATAGCCATCACTTTTATCACACACAAACTAAATCACATTCAAAAAAAACTCATTAAAACATCTGACATAAGAGAATTGATGGGGATTTCATCACCTCATGGTAACCTTATTCCTGGCGATCCCACTTGGATTTCACCACATGAAACCCTTATGCTACAGTGTGTAAAGTGAAGGGGTAGGCCCCAATACCAAACCAAGTATCAATACCAATACAAAAATCCTTGAGTGCCAAAATAAAACCTAAGACCATCCTTAGATCATCATTTCTTAGGACCCTCTATATCCTTATTTTTTCTTTTTCCACACTTTAAAGTTAAAACATAAAAACTTTTTAAGAACGTCTTTAGCATATGCATATTTCCATCCTCACTAAATACGAGACAATCAAAAAGAATCCTTTGTGTGATTTTTGTTATTTCTTGCTTTTTTTCTTTCTTATCACTACATGGTTTTGATGTAACAATAGTTGCAAAACAAAATTGAACCCCCATCTTCATCTTCATCCATGGAAAATTCACCTAGTCCTCCTCCTTCCCCTGAGTCCATAGGGGAGGTCATCCCTTAGTCTTATACCTAGGGTGATCTGAGTTTGCCACTATACTAGATAGTAACCCCATAGCTCTTAACCATTATCTCACCTCTAGATCTATACGCATATTTTTATCTCCCCATACGTAGTTCTCTATAAACCCATATGGCATGCCTTTTAAGGAGCGTGAAGGATTTACCACTACTATGGTGTCTTCTCATAATAATACCCCTCCTACTAGTTCTGATACCACTATGACATAACCTTTAGGCAACCCACCTCCAGTGATGTTTAGTGAACCATCACCAACCACTAGTTAAACTTAGAACATTACCACTCCTCAGCCTACAACTACCCAACTAGTTACTACCTCACTCTATAACTTAGTCATCTCGATCTTAGTAACACTTCCACTAATTCAAACTAGTGTGCCCTTAATTACTCAAATGTAACGATTACAATAGGCTCTTATGAGTTAGATGTCTCAACAATATGTACCCTTAACCACATAGTATATATCACCTACACAGGCTATCAGGTCTACGTATATCCCCTTACAAGCTCCATAATATGTGGTGGCTTATCAACCTATCATAACCATGTCATTATGATATCCCTTATCACAGGATTTTTCCACATAACTACCTACATACCAACTCCCATAGTAGAATGTTTTGGGAGGAATGCCTCAACATAATTTATAACTTGATCTCATGACCATCCTCATGAGTAGGATGGGTAATTTAGAAGCTTCTTCCTCTAGGTATAAGAACATGCTCACCTATGAATAGATTTGTAATGATCCCATCAACTCAAAAGTTCTTATCAGGGATTTCCCTCCACAATGGGAACTTCCTAAGTTTACAAATTTATAGAATAAGGAAGATCCAAAATAACATCTTCAATCATTTAGACACACTTGCTACCTCATAGTGCATAATGATGCACTTCTTCATAGGACATTCCCTATGTCTCTCACTGGACCTACCCTAGATTGGTACACCTCAATCCTCCAAAATCCCCTCTTCTCATTTGGGTAGCTAGCCCAAATATTCTTAAAACACTTTACCAGCAATATATCAAGAAAATTTGTTAGTACTAACCTTTACACCATCTGACAATTCAACGATGAATCTATCATTGACTTTGTGGCTAGATGGATAAGTCTAATCAATCAACTCACCTTATTTCTACCATAGCCTGAGTTAATCGAGTTATTTATGAGAGTATTGAAATATAGAATAAATTGCATTAACTAAATTGAGAAAAGCACTACTAGAGGTGATTATTTATACAATAAGAAATGAGATTAGATCTCCTAATCTATAGGATATTACAACTAATCACACCTAGGAAATACTCCACCTAACTACCTAGGTCAATTAAAGGTGTAAATCACCTTGAGACATTTATTATAAATAACTAATATTAATTAATTATTCTAACATTCTACCACTTAATTGATCATATCTTGAAGAGAAGAAGAGAGAGAATTCTTGAATGCCTCAAACTTATCATGTACAAGTGACATCATGAAAACATTTGCACATTGATCCTAAGTGGGGCAATACTGGAGTTGTATGTTGTGTTGTTGAACATGTTCACATATGAAATGAACCAAACCTCTATGTGCTTGGTTCTCTCATGAAACACTGGATTGAAAACAAGATGTAGAACACCCTGATTATCACAATCTCGAACTGTAGGCCGAATCTATGGAACTCTAAGTCCTAAAAGAATGCAACATATCCATATCGCTTCATAGATATCTCTTTTTATAGTGTGATATTATACCTCTATGGAAGATCTAGAAACATAATTCTACTTCTTGCTTCCCCATGAAATCAGCCCAGATCCTAGAAAGAACAGAAATCTAGAAGTGGATTTCATGTCATCAATAGAAGTTACATGATCTGCATCCATGTATCCTGTCAAGAAAAACTTATCATTCATCTTTTACTTTATGCCTTACTCAACTATACCTATAATGTATCTCAATACCTATTTTTCCACTTTCCAATGTTCCACCTTTAGTTCCTACATGAACTAAGAAAGATAGCTGATAGCATAGCTAATATCTGGCCTAGTATATGTTAAGTAAATGAGAATCTCAATCAACTGTTGATAGAGAGTTGCATTTACTTTTAGTGATGGATCTGTACGAGACAACTAAAGTCCTGTCTCCATAGGTGTTGCAATAGGCTTGCATTCCATCATCCTAAATTTCTCGAGCAATGTCTTGGTATACTTCATCTATGAAACAAAAATGTAAAGTTTCTTCTACCATACCTCCAAACCAAGATAATAGTGAAGTAGCCTAAGATCTGTCATGTCAAATGATCACTTGAGATCATTCTTAGTGACATCGATCATCTTCATTGTGTTTCCAGTGATGACTAGATCATTGACATAAACATTCACTATAACAACCTCCCCCCATGCTCTTTGAGGTAGAGGTTAGGATCATATGGACCCCTATTGAATCCATGTTGTATAAAATGCTCATTAATCTTGATGTACCCAGCTTGGGGAGCATACTTTAGCCCATAGAGAGACTTGATAAGCCTACACACTTTTTGTTCCTGATTAGGTGCCACAAATTCTTCATGCTGAGTCATGTATACTTCCTCTTTCAAATCTCCATTAAGAAAGGCATTATTTACGTCCATTTGATGGACTTTCCATCTAAACTGCCCAACCATAGAAAAAACCATTTTGATATTCTTTATCTTAGATGTGGGAGTAAAAGTATCCTCATAGTCAATGCCTTCTTTCTGAGCATACCCTTTTTCAACAAGCCTTGCCTTGTACTTATAAATACTTTCATTCACTTTGTACTAGGTCTTAAAGACCCATTTTCATCCAATAGGTTTCTTCCCTGGTGGAAGATCAACAAGCTTCCAAGTGTTATTCTTCATTAGTGACTGATATTTTGCATCCATGGCATCTTTCCAATGTCTAAACTATAGGGCTTCTATTATTGTAGAGGGCTCATATGTTTCTTGCATAATACTCATAAGGGCCATATTAACCTCTTCTCGAGCCATGCTTCAAGTCCTCTATATTGAAGTGGATGTATTTGGTACTCCATTCAAGTTATCATCTCGTATATTACTTGTAAACCATTTGGGCATATGTTTAACTATAGGTGGTGGTATTGGAGGTCCTATTTGACTATCTTTTTGTTCACTTTCACCATCACTATCTAAAAATATTATAGGACTTTTGTCTGTATCATTTGCCTGTGTAGAAGGTGGATTGATTCCACTCTTTTCATCAAACACTACATCTCTAATAATTAGTACTTTCTTTGTTTATGGATCAAGGAGATTGTATGGCTTTGATTGTGCATTGTAGCCCACAAAAATGCATTCCTTTGTTTTCTTATCTAACTTCTTTCTTTTCTTCTTAGCAATATGCATATATGCCTTGCAACCAAAAACTCAAAGGTGAGTTACCTTTGGTTTATTCCCTATCCAATCTTCATGTGGTGTGATTCCATCAAGAGTTTTAGTGGGTGACCTATTCAACAAGTAGATTACAATGTGACAAGATTCTACCCAATATGTATTAAGCAATTTTACATCCTCAACCATGCTATGAAACATTTCCACAATGACTCTGTTATGCCATTATACAACTCCATTCTACTGAGGTGAATATGGAGCTATTAATTAATGATTTATTCCATTCACACTGAGATAGGCTAAGAATTAATTACTAGTGTATTCCCCCCCATGATCTAAGCAAAGAGTCTTGATTTATCTACCAATTTTATTTTCAACTGTGGCCTTGAATTCTTTGAAGACTTGAAAAGCTTGATCCTTATTATTCAATAAATACACCCAAATTTTTTATGAGTAATCATCAACAAAAAGCTTAAAGTATTTGTACCCTTTGAGACTGGGATCAAAATGTCTGCAAAGATCAGTGTATACCAAGTCCAACTTACCAAGGGACCAATACTCAGTCTTTCTAAAGGGAGCTCTTCTTTGTTTTCCTGCTAAGCAACTAGTACATATATCAGAGGATTGCTTGAGTTTGGGAAGACCACAAACCATATTTTATTTTCTTAATTAAACCAAATATACATAACTCAAGTGACCATATCTTTTATGCCATAAATTACCTAGTTTTGTACCTTTGACCACAAGTGCTTGATGATCATTTTGAACAAAATCAAGCTAAAACATTTTACCAATGTTGGAAGCTTTGGCAATCACTTTGAAATGTCTAGACTTGTCTTTGATATGGCAAAACTTTTTACCATTTTGGTGATCAAATTCAACCATGAGGTTGTGGTCAAGTAATTGATTAATAGATAACAGATATTTTGTAAGCCCTGGAACATATAGAACATTTGAAATGTTGCAATTTATATTTCCAAGTTGAAGTTTGATGTCACCACTACCTTTTATTGTATATGAGGTATCATCTCTAAGTGATACATTTCCATTTGACTCTAATTCTGTCAAAGTATAAAACTAGTCTTTTATGCCTATCATATGTAGACTGGTTGCTCCTGAATCAACATACCAAACTACACTTGGATGATTGGTAGACTCATGTCTTTGAGTAGCTAAACCATATTCCTCATTTGAAGAATCATTGTCTTCAGCAACATTACCATGTTGCTTAGGCTTGTATTTTTTCTATTTCTACCTATTTTGTTGTTGTGGTTGCTTTTTTTTAGTTTATGGTGACTTGTTGAAAGATGAATTCTTACTTGATGAACCCTATTGAAATGTGTTGTACCAACAATGTTTCATGTCATGTCCTTCTTTTCCACAAATTTGACATGCTTTAAGAAAACTTGAATTGTTCCCTTGTTGATTTTGTTATTTATTTTCCTTTGGAGATTGATTTTGACCCTTTATGAGTTTCTTCCCCTTTTGATTTGATGTGAGTGCATGTTCATCATTTGCTTCCTATGAATTATGAATAACTTCTTGTTGCAACAAATTGACCAACACCTCAAAGGTTGGTTTTTTTCCTATGACATTCAATGTGGTCACAAATATCCTATATGTGGGGGGCAGTGCTCTAAGGACTATAGGACCAAAGAGTCATCTTTCACTAGTTCACCCAAATATTAAAGCAAAGCCCATAAAATTTCAACTATTCTAAGGAATGCTTCTACTTTTTCATTTGATTTGAGCTTAAGAGTGTGCAATTGGCTCTAAAGATGCAAAATTTGGTTTTCATTCATAACTTCATAAACAATTTTAAGCTTATCCCATGCATATTTTGTAGTTGTATCACTACATATATGAGGTTGTACCTCATCTGAAACACTAAACATGATTATCAACTTAGCCTTCTTATTAGCCTTGTCATATTTCTATTGTTGATCAACATTTGTTGCATGTCTAACCCATGTGCCTTCAACTACTAACCAAATATATTCAAACTCTAGATGTGTTTGTACATTTGTTTTCCATGCCGCATAATTATCACCACAAAGTAATTGTGTGTCGAGGAGCACAAAACGTGGTCCTGAACTAGACATTTGGCAAGTTACATATGATAAAGAAATACAAGTGTGTTTAAGTGTAGAAATGAAATGTGCATTTAAAAAATATAAGGAAAATAAAAAATGCATATAAAAATATGATAAATTATTCACTATCACATAATGGACATCGAACTCTATTGAAAATGCGTCCAAACAAGCAATGGAAAATTGGGCGTCAGTTTCAACCAAAAATGCGTCTAAGGAGCAAATGAGGCTGAAATTTTTTATTTTGAATTTTTACAATATAATTATTCCAATAGATATATAATCTAAAAATATGAACTTTTTTAAAATATATCATGCAAATTAGAGTTACCAGTCAAAAGTTATGGCCTCTTAAAGGTCCAAAATACATGAACTGGTCAGCGAAACTAGCAAGAAACAAAAAATTATATAAATATGATCAAAATGTAAAAAATAGCCTTACCAATGCATATATCTCAAAACAATATCCAAACTAAAAAAATAATCACCTTCCTAGGCTTCACAGATCAAAAGTAATGAACCTTGAAAGAAAAGATCTTCAAATATGGCTCATAGTGGTGAAGGACAAGCTATTAAGGACTAAAAAAATGCCTAATAGGTGATCATATGGCATGAAAAGAGGCTGAATGATGATGGTGGTGTGATTTTGGTGCTAGAAGTGGTGGATCTGGGTGGTGCTCCACCCAAAAAATATGACCTTGGACCAAATGAAAACTTCCAAATTGCACTCTACCTTCAAACTTTCACCACGGGTGCCTCGATGCTCTGTTTTTAGAAAAGGAATAATTTTTGAAAATATATCGATGAGAGGAATCTGGGGATATAATATTTGATCCATGATTCTATAAAAAATTCAAAAAAATTACTATTTGTTTGTTGTTCCTCACTTGTTCTACAAAATAGAGACTTAAAAAAAAATGTAGAAAATCACTAGAAGCTCCAAAAATTCTGATTTTTTTTTAATTAGTATTTTTTTGAGTAGAATTTATAAAACGTACAAGATCATTTTTAGATATTCTATATTTTTTTAGATCTGACAAATAATACAAATTTTCATCACAATGATATATACAAGCATTTGAAAAACTTAGATATATTCCTCCAGATCTATTCCTCCACCAATTTACAATTGGATCTTAGCCAAAAATAATAAAAGAAAATTGAAATCTCTCAAATATGATCTCAGATCTAAAATTTAGCCCAAAATTTAATATAAATATGGCTAAATTTTATCAAAACAAGAAAAATTGCCTATTTTGATAACTATTCTCCTTCCGCAAAATTGGCCAAAATTTTGGCAATGTTTTGGCTTGGGATGGCTGAAATTGGAGCAGTGTGATGCATCCAAAGATCACACAAATCTTGCTCTCAATCTCCACTAAATCTCAAATGCTTCAAAAAGACTCCTCAATAATTCCTTACTCTGATACCAAATGAAATCTAAAATAAATTACATTAACTGAATTAAAAAAACACTACTAGAGAGGTTTATTTATACAATAAGAAATGAGATTAGATCTCCTAATCTATAAGAGATTACAACTAATCACACTTAGGAAATACCCCACCTAACTACCTAGGTCAATCAAAGGTGTAAATCACCTTGAGACATTTATTACAAATAACTAAGATTAATTAATTATTCTAATAAGCATGTGTTAAACACATCTCATCGACATTACAGGTACAGTCTTTTAAAATCTTCAATGAGGCCTTTTCAATGTCCCACAAGCTTAAAATTAGAGCCCTAGAAGAAGGGAAGGTCAAATTTCAAAACAAAAACTTTAAATATGAGCCCTCCAAAGGGACTAATAATAATAACAATAAAACCAAAGGGGTTGTTAATGTCATAGTTGTAAACTCAACACCACCTCAAACCAAAAACCAATCCAAGCCCTTCACTTCACAGACACAATCTCAAAAACTATTAACACACTTTCCCCCATGACAATATACCCCTTTAGGAGAGTCCTATGCATCTATTTTAGATAAACCCTTAAAGGCTTATCTCATCAAACTCCCATAAGACCTATCGATGAGTATCATCCTAAACCTAGTTGGTTTAGGGAAAATGATTTTTGTAATTTTCACCATGTAATAGGCATGATGTCAGTAGATGTCATTATTTCAAAGGCTTAGTACAAAATACTATAGATTAGGGAGAATTGAAATTATATAATCCTAATGCACCCATGAACCAATCTATAGATATATTTAGGCAACCATTCCCCAATCATGCTTCCACATCAAATTCTGTGCAAGTTAAATTTGAATCCACATCAAAACATGAGACTCATGTAATTAACACCATCCATGACCAGATTCTACCTAAAGAAGCTATTGATTCCCCCATCCCTGATCTCCTCATAGGAGACACTTTTAAACGATCCAAACCAATCAAATACATCCCAAAAACTTCCTCTAGTTTTTTGGATCTCATTATTTGGGACCTGCTAGAAGAATCCATATCTGAAAGCACTCAAGAACTAAAAGAGGAAAATCTTATTGAAGAAAAGACTTGTGTAGACATTATGCAAGATTCCATTCCTTACATTATTTCAATACCCATAACTCACATACTTGTTCCCTCTAGCCTATTACTCCCCAAGGAAACTATTTTGTTACCTCAAACTATCTCTAGATTAGCTCCCCCCACTGCTAGGGAGGCACTAAATCATAGAAGGAATAAGGGGAAAGTCATAGATACTAGAAACCAAAAAATAGGATCCCCAAGGGGAGAATATCTACAACATCCTCCTATTAGGCTTGAAATCCCTAAAGAGGACTTCCCTGCAACCCATAAATATATACAAAAAGGAAAAGCACCACTACCCCCTATTCAGACAATAGTGTCTATACTAGGGCCCCATCCTTCAGTTAAATTGAAAACTACTATTATAGAATTTACCACTAAAACACATGTACCATCACAACAAAATATCTACATTATGGTCATGTCAATCCATAACCCATTAAATCCCTATTATCCATAATGTTTAGGTTTTAAGACTTACCCTAAACACAAAGTACCTATATTAGGGACTATCCAAATAGCTAGCTCAAAAGGCTAAGGTTTTTGGTCATGTACCTCTCCTCCACCAACACCATGAAAGATAGAAAAGTTAAGTCAAGACCCATTGAAGGGATCTTATTCTAAGATCTTTGATCATCTTATCCAGACCTCCTTAATCACTTTACCACCTTCAAATCATGTCAACCCTCATATTCAAAATCTATCATGGTATAGAGAAAATGAGACATGTGCATACCATTGAATAGCAGGGCACGACATAGAAAGTTGTAATGCATTAAAGGTCATAGTCTAAAATCTGCTAGACAAACATGATCTCTTAACAAAATAATTAGATCTTGCCCATCCCCCTATAGTTACATCCACTGTAGGAAGTAACACATCAAAACAAGTTGTAAAGGAGGATAAACCCTCTAATAGATCCCAACACCAATCTCTCCCCCTAGATGAGGATGACATTGAGGACACAATGAATCCCCCTCTATTCTAGATAGATGTGGTTCATGTAGCCACATGATCCCAAGGCCAAGGTCATAAGACCCACAATCATGAAAAATCTAAAGTGATTATTGCCAAAGCACCAGCTCCTACCACAAATAGTCTAACACCTACCCCTAAACCTAAAGTCTCCATTTTAGGAAAGGCACAAAATAATAATGCTTCAAAACTCATATAAATATTTATTCTAAAGTAGTTACATCAACTTCTGATCAACATGTCCTTATACAAACTTATCCAAAACTCTCCATAGCACTGTGAAGTCATGATAGAAGCCTTATAGGCTACATAAATATAACCAAATGATCCCCAACCATTGCTGACCTTCATTGTGTCTTTTTAGAAACCATTGTCCATAATGTTTCATGACTCAGAGATACCATCATTACATCTAGATGACCAGGATCCTACCTTGTTTATCACTGCTTGATAAATCAAACTCAGACTAAAAGAGTCATGATACATAATGGTTCTAGTATAAACATCATCTCTTCCCATGCATTTAAACAACTACAACTACTTGAGATTGTGGTAGCCCAATCACCTATCATTCTATGATCCTTCAATGATACCATTGCCCCTATGTTAGGAATGGTAGTACTTCACATTTAGGTAGGCATGCAGGTTCTCCTTGAATTATTCTACATTATTAAAGGATAATTTTAATATAATGTTCTCCTAGGACATCCTTAAATATGTGATATGTAATAAATCCCCTCTATATTACATCAGTGCATTAAATTTGAACATGAGGGAAAAATACACAATGTCCCAATTGACCCCCATCCCTCAAGAACTTATAACCTTACCTTTTGACCCAATGATGTTCTAATTATATTGTAAAGTGTTACCCCATCCTCATTTAACAAAACATCCACTAGTACAACCATCCCTACATCAAGACTAGTTAAGGAGTCCATCGATTTCACCATTCAATAGATTTCAATAAGAGAGTATCAATTACTAACACTTAATACCCTCCTTACTCTACAAGAATATGGATGTCTTGATAAATAGCCATCTTATTATCTGAATTTGGGGGAAATTATTCCTTTTGGCCCCCACCATTGCTTCACACCCATATGATCTATGGGGGAATTGACCATCCTTCTTTAGGCCCATATAAACAAACTTGTGCTAAACCATTTACATCAAACTTTTCATTCCTTGATAAACACCATTTTATGGAGACATACCTACAATGGTGCACCTATAAAGGTTCAATATGGGACATTACAAACAGGTTGCACACAAGTTTATATTGGGGGAGTTTATAAAACCCCATGAGAAACATAGCCTTGGATTCAACTAAAATCCCAAATCCACCTTGAAGCTTAATCTTCCCCCCATCCCTGAAGAGGATACACCATCCTCACCATCTGACACCCCTTCCTCGACTGACAATGTAGTATCCATTCTGCCTAACTTTTTTTTATTATTTATTCAATGCCATTTTAGTAGAGACTCTCATCTATTAGTGTTATAGTAAGGTCTAAACCATTCCTCTATCTTACCTTGACATGATAGGGTAGGACTCTCCCACCATCCATGTTCTTTAGTGCCAGGATGATGAGTCCATCTTAACTCATTTAGGTGCTAAAACCTCCCATCTATGTAAATCCCTTTCAGCATAAACCTCTAGTATTCTAAATGAGGCCACCATTGACATTAACATAGGGTTCTTAGAGACCCAAAAAATCATTAAGGTCAGTAAATCCTTAGATCCCCATGAGTACCATGATTTCATTATGTTTCTAGCTGATCACAGTGAGGCATTCACTTGGTCCTATAGCGATATGCCTAGTATCAATCTTGCCATCATCATCCATAATATTTTTACATTCCCTAATGCTAAGCCTATCAAGCAAAAGATCCAAAAAATGCATCCTTACATTGCACTCTTGGTCTAAGAAGAGTTACAGTGCCTCTTATATGTTAATTTTATCCAACCCATTAATTACCCTTAATGGGTATCTAACATCATCCTTATAATGAAGCCTACGGGGGGACTTCACCTTTGTACCAACTTTTGAGACCCTAATCTCGCTTGTCCAAAGGATGATTTCCCTCTCCCTAATATTGACCAGTTAGTAGATTTAACCGTTGGCCATGAAATGTTATCATTAATGGATGGTTTTTTTGGATATAATCAAATCTTTATCACACTAGAAGACCAACATAAGACCTCATTTATTACTCTTTAGGGGACTTTTTGCTATCATGTTATGCCTTTCAACCCAAAAAATGCATAAGCCAATTATTAAAGAGCCATGACCTACATTTTCCATTATATTATCCATAATATTGTGGAATATTATGTAGATGACCTCCTCGGTAAATCAAAGTTACAAAAATATCACCTTTCCATTCTAAAGGTTATTTTTGACCACTTAATCCAATTTTGCGTCCGTCCAAATTCTAAGAAATGCATTTTTAGAGTATTGACCGGTAAGCTCCTTGGCTTCATTGTCTCCATATATCGAATAGAAGTCAACCATGCCAAAATCAAAGCCATTCTATAAATGCCACCCCCATCTAATCTTAAACAGTTAGTTTGTAAGGTAAATTACAATCTATATTTCATATTATCTCCTAGTTATTCGATCATTGTCAACCTTTTCATCACCTCTTAAGGAAGGATATGTATTTTAAGTGGGATTTTGGTTTTCAAGAGGCATTTAAATCTCTTAATAACTACCTTTTCTTAACACCAATTCTCATTCTTTCAAAAGGACAACCTTTCTTCTTGTATATTTTTGCTATTGACCATGCCCTTGGAGCCATGTTAACCCATCATGATGAGCAACACAAAGAGCAGGCAGTGTGCCATATCAGGCACATACTTGTTGAATATGAGACACGTTATTCTCATACTAAAAATTTATGCCTAACTCTAGTCTTCATCGCTACTAAGCTATGACATTTATCTCTTCAATTATAAGACCTACGTTGTTACAAACATTGATCCCCTGAAACTTATGCACTCCAAATCTTATTAAAATTAGCAAGTGGATAAATGGATTATACTTTCAATGTAATTTGATCTATATTTTATCCATAAAAAGTTATTTAAAGGTTAAATTATTATTGATCAACCTGTTGAGGTGCCTCTTTCTGATAGTCAACCCGTTAACTACAAATTTCCAGATGTATCTATAGCCTTCATGTCTCAACCAGATTCATAATATCAAATGACTCTTTTATTTTATGGATCCAAATGTGAACATGGTGGGGGAGATGAAATCATCCTAATTCCTCTTGGAGGGACATCTATCCCTTTATCCTTTAAACTCAATTTTGACTACATTAATAATATGGTGGAGTATGAGGCTTTAATCATAGGTCTCCAAGTCACCTTAGCCTTGGGTATTAAAAAACTCAAAATCTATGGTGATTCCTAGCTTGTGGTTAACTAAATTAAAGGCATCTATAAATTTGAAAATGATACTCTTCATAATTATAAGACATTAGTTGATCATTTGTTAGCCACCTTTGAGCATTATGCTATCCAAGCCATTTCTTGCTCAACTAACAAATTTGTGGATACTGTGGATTCCCTGGACTCTTTTATTCCATCCTCATCACAAGAGTCTAAGTTGTTTGTCCTTATTCATAGGATCAATCAACCTTATTTTACCAAAATTTATCTTCCATCCATCCACAGTGTGGAGTAAAATCCATCAAATCTCTAGTAGACATAGATATTTGATTATGTATCCAGGGGGATTACTCCTCTAGATTTATCTAAAAATGGCAAGATATATTTTCAGCATTGTGTCACCAATTGTATCATACTAGGGGTGTATTTTATAAGCATGTTTTCGATATCATTCTTCTTCGTTGTCTCCAAAATCATGAAGCTACACTCGTTATCAAGGAAGCTCATGATGGATCATGTGGAGGATATTTTAATGGTTGCACCATTGCTAAAAAAATATTAAAATTGGTCTATTATTGGCCCACTTTAAATCAAGACTGTTAGGAATACATTAATAAATGCATCAAGTGTTAGCAACACACCAACTTATTTTATATCCTTGTCCAAGCATTGCAAGTCATTCAGGAATTTTGATCTTTCTCTCAATGGGGAATTGATCTTATAGGTCAAATCAATCCTAAATCTTCCAAGCATCATGGGTTTATCATTAGCACCAAAAAGTATTTTACTAAGTGGGTGTAGTTTATCCCCCTTATCTTAACTAAAATAGATAAAATCATTGAATTCATTACTCGACATATCATTAGTTGTTTTGGTGTCCCTCATAAGATCATCACAGATAATGAAAAATATTTTAAGAATAAAAAGATTCAAGAGTTTTATGATTCTTTTAGCATTAAGTTCAAATTTCCCTGACCTTAATATCCTCAATCAAATGATCAGGCTGAGGCATCCAATAAAAATTTAGTCAAAATCCTAACCAAAGTTGTTATTGAAGCAGGCAAAAACTAGCACTTATACGTTCCCTATGCCTTATGGGTTTATCAAACTAGTATTCGAACCCCTACAAGCACTACCCCATTCTCCCTATTCTATGGTACTAAAGTTTTAATTCATTTTTATTGACGCTATGGATTGCACCCCTGAAAGAAGGCTTGGCTTCTTTCTTCCACGTGGCACAATAAAGACTCCCCTCTTGCTGTGGGTCTGGAAAAACTGAGGGGAGAATCTCTACATAAGGGCTAGTTCCCTTTGATTAATCTCCTTGGTTGTCATGTCCCCTTTTTAGTGGACATCGTCAGAGTTGATGGTTAGCCTATTATGTGACCCTTGTAGGTTGATAGGATGGATAGAGGGTCTGGATGGAGCTTGGCTTGGCTTTAATTAGCATAATTTCTACAGTTGGCTTTCATTCGAGGTCTTTCAAACATGTTTGTCTAAGCTCCTATTATTTAGGGATATTTCACATGCAGTGGAGCACCCTTATTTTGGTATGGTCATGTGCAGAATCACTCCCTGATTCACCAGCTACAGTCAGTTTGAGGATCAAACATATATTGAGGGAGATATTAATATTTGATTGATTTAATCAAATATTAATTATTTGGCCTAATTTTTAATTAAGAAACCCTAATTCTAATTTAAGAAACCCTAATTAGGGCAAGCACATCTTTTTGAGGGTATAAGGGTTTCTCATGGGAGAGAGTTGGATTATTATGAGATTATTGATATTGATTGTTGCTAAGAATTCTTCTGTGAAGACTAAGCCAAGGGTTTCAATATTCCATTTGCATTGAAGAACGTCCATTCTTCATTGTGTGTGATTCAGAGGTTGTGAGAGATCAGCCGATCTATTGCCAATTTGAGAGATAGCTTCACACAAAAGTTATCACAGAGGTTTACAGGTTTGAGATATAACTTCACACAGAAGTTATCACAGGTATTTCAGGTATTTATTATCACAGGTATTTCAGGTATTTATTTTATTAGGTTTTTGATTCAATAAAGTATACAAATAGAGATCTTCTATATTAGAACCATATATCTTGAGATCAGGGGTCCAACAAATAGGGTGTGCTATATTGGCAGCCATATGAAGTCCATACAGATCCGTACAAATCCATGCAGAGACCGACATTGGCAGGCAGAGACTGACAGCGACTGACATCGGCTGACCCTCTCATCGACATCAGCAGGATAACAACACTAGGAAATCGATGGGGGCAGTATAACCAATGTCAGTGACTATGTTTTTGACACAATAGGCTAAGATGTACCAGATTCAAGTTTTATTCCCAATTTGCAGAATACTCAGGTTATTAAGACCGTATTTGAATATTCTTTTATATGCATGACAGAGGACATCTATTGTAATCGTCTGAGCGAATAAATAAGAGATTATACTATGATTTATTTATTTATTTGGAAATTATTTTGCAAAAAACATAATTTGTTCTTATTTCATACAAAAAATCAGAATACACAGAAAAGCAATTCAGAGCTTTTGTCTTTCTACAGTCCCTATTGGTTGGGGATATTATAGTGGTATCAGAGCTTTTATATTTTTATAGTCTCTATTGGTTGGGGATATTATAGTGGTATCAGAGCCAAATTCCTACCATCCTGTTGGGTAGATCAGAGCTAAATCTTGCCATCCTAAGGGTTTGACAATTTTATGCAGCCACAAGAGTTGGGACCACACAGGTATTTCACACATAGTAGAGCTTTGCTTGAGGGAACTCAAGTTATAGAACAGCATCCAATCACCATGAGTGACAGGTGTGATGGTAGCCCACACTGGGGCCACAGGCATAATGATGATCAGGACACCAGAGAAGTCTACCGTGAGATGACACAGGCACTATAGGCACTCACTACTATGGTAAAGAGGATGAACACACTTGTTTGACAGAATGGGGAGCAAGGAGATAACAAGAGTGCTACTATTAATCAGAGACCATAGCTGACCCATTCAAGGATGGCTAATAGGCCTACACAGCCTACGTTTGTTAAGAATGATTCAAAGGCCAACCTAGCAACACCACCTTTGGATCGAGAGGCTCTTAACAATCTATGCAAGAAAAAGCTTTGCTTATACTGCAAAGGTCCATATGATGCCAATCAATATTGTCCTTTGAGGCCTAAGGGCAAGGCAAATCGTGTGATGTGGGCGTATTGTGAGGATTCAGAATCAAAAGATTCTGAACATCAGGATAGTTCTGAGGAGTCAGAGGCAGAGGATTTAGAGCCTAAGGCAGAGGCAGATTTAGAGCTACACATACAAGAGGCAATGAAGGTGGCTCACTAGGATTCTGAGAGACATGTGGTCGAGCTTAGTCATGAGGATTTGGACTCTTAGTTAGTTGTAGAGGACGAGGGAGCGAGAGATTGTGACGATGAGATAGTTTCAGCAGCAGCTTCTTCAGAGTTAGATGAGGATGAGTCTGATGCTTGCATTCAGAGTGTGGAGGTGTAATCAGATGTTAGTAAACTGAGTGTGGGTGGTCTTGAGGTGAGTTTAGATCAAAAGTTAGCACATTTGGCAGGGACTCAGCTTTCTTTTACAGTAAGGTCACATGTCGTTGATGATATGAGTTTGTCTAACATTCATACTCTGGATTCAGAGATTGTAGTGGGTACAGGAGACATGTGCATGAAGTTAGTTAGTATTGTTCACATTATTTAGGAAAGGAGTTTACTTGAGTTTCCAGTTGATTTTCGTTCATGGATTGGATGTTGGGATCCTTATCTTAGTACTTGGGATGATGTGACACCATTGGATGAGACTTGTGATAGACATGGCATGGAGCTTGCATTGATTGTCATCAGTATAGATCATGACTATATTTGGGATCTAGGAGGATTGATTGGTTTATCATTCAGCAATTGCTTGAGGGCAAGCAATTACAGGAGGGGTGGATTGTCATATCCCCTTTTGTAGTGGACATCATCAGAGTTGATGGTTAGCCTATTATGCAACCCTTGTAGGCTGATAAGATGGATAGAGGGTCTGGATGGAGCTTGGCTTGGCTTCGATTAGCATAATTTTTACAATTGGCTTTCATTTAGGGTCTTTCAGACATGTTTGCCTGAGCTCCTATTATTTATGGATATTTGACATGCAGTGGAGCACCCTTATTTTGGTATGGTCATGTGCAAAATCACTCCCTGATTCACCAGCTTCAATCGGTTCGAGGATTGGACATATATTGAGGGAGATATTAATATTTGATTGATTTAATCAAATATTAATTATTTGGCCTAATTTTTAATTAAGAAACCCTAATTCTAATTTAAGAAACCCTAATTAGGGCAAGCACATTTTTTTGAGGGTATAAGGGTTTCTCATGGAGAGAGTTGGATTATTATGAGATTATTGATATTGATTGTTGCTAAGAATTCTTCTATGAAGACTAAGCCAAGGGTTCCAGTATTCCATTTGCATTGAAGAACATCCACTCTTCATTGTGTGTGATTTAGAGGTTGTGAGAGATCAGCCGATCTATTGCCAATTTGAGAGATAGCTTCACACAGAAGTTATCACAGAGGTTTACAGGTTTGAGAGATAACTTCACATAAAAGTTATCACAGGTATTTCAGGTATTTATTTTATTAGGTTTTTGATTTAATAAATTATACAGATAGAGATCTTCTATATTAGAGCCATATATCTTGAGATCAGGGGTCCAACAAATAGGGTGTGCTATATTGGTGGCCATACAAAGTCTGTATAGATCTGTACAGATCCGCGTAGAGACCGACATCAATAGGCAGAGACCGACAGTGACCGACATCGGCTGACCCTCTCACCGACGTCGATAGGATAATGACACTAGGAAACTGATGGCGGCAGTATAACTGACGTCGGTGACTGTGTTTTTGACACAGCAGGCTGAGACATACCAAATTCAAGTTTAATTCCCAGTTTGTTGAATACTCAGGTTATTAAGACCATATTTGAATATTATTTTATATACATGACAGAGGACATCTATTGTAATTGTCTGAGTGAATAAATAAGAGATTATACTATGATTTATTTATTTATTTGGAAATTATTTTACAAAAATTGCAATTTGTTCTTATTTCATACAAAAAATCAGAATACACAGAAAAGCAATTCAGAGCTTTTGTCTTTCTACAGTCCCTATTGGTTGGGGATATTACAGTGGTCTTGGATTTCCTACTGCTAACAATGGGGGGGATGAAAAGAGAGAAAGATTTCTAAAAATAGAACCTAAACTAATGCAGTGATACACCAAAATGGTTGATCTACTTAGCTTTGACATACACTTTACACCAAGAACAAGCTGATATACACTTCATTTGATATGAGAAACTCTTTTGTATTAGTGAGCTAGGGGTCCTTTAGAGATACAGGGAGGAAGAATTACTAGAGGTGTTCTAAGACACACTATGGTAGCCTATTCACATGTGCCTATACTCTATTGTGGACACTTCTCGTTGACCTACAAAAGAATAACTCACAATACACTAGACATGTTGGAATCACTCTATGAAATCATGAAGGAAAATGACTTAACACAATACAAAGCCATAGACATGTGCAAAAGTGCAAACTCAAATGGAGGTAAAAATGTTATGTCTTAATTCAAGGTAAAATCTTACAGGGATTCACCATACAAGCTGAGAATTATCTTTCTCAAATGAGAAATTACAATATATAGCCTTTAGGAAAAGACTTTGGTGCTTTCTAAAAATAAATAACCCATGCTGCATTGAATGCCTTGGGAAGAGGAAGTTGCTAATGATGATATCATCCTTCTAAAAATGGCCAGACAGAAACATGTTGTGTAGTCACCAGTCTCGACTTTAGCACTTAAAACATATTAAACGCTTCTACAGAAGCATGGGTCACCTGATTGTTTTAATGACAAGGCCACCCCTCTTTTAAGACTTAGGTGATTATCTACTCATTAATGCAAAATGAGGAAAAATAGGCCACGTCATTCACTATTTGTGATCCTTGATGACCACTTGGTGGAGATTGTTTCAACCACTGGAATAACTCCTCTGTCGACGCTTTCCTTTTGCCACCTGGGTTGTTCCCATCTTTCCTTATTATTTTTGTCTTTTCCTGGCTTTGTGAGCACTCAGGGCTATCTTGTCGGTGGGTCACTGAATTCACTTGCAGCCTATCCTTAAGCATTTCAAAATCAATGGCTATTTCACTACCTTAAATTTGATGTTCATACACCCATCACTAGAAATTTGAACCTCCAATGGCTAGTTCGCCATTGTCAATTTTGACGTCTTCGGGCCCATCACCGCCTCTGACAATTTTTTTGACTTTCTTTCCTTCGGCCTTTTCCCTTCAGACTTTCTATTCCTTTAGCTTTTTTTCCTTTATATGGGCCTTTGTTTTAACCCTCCCAAAGGGAAGGTGTCCCTTTAGGACCTGAAGAAAGGTCCCTTTTGGCAGCCGAGAGTCCCCCCGCAAGGGCACTTGCCCTTTAGGTTCCTTTGGGCTGCCTTGGTCTTGTTAATTCCGTCAGATAAAATGTCTGAAGGAAATGTTCCCTTCAAAAGTCCAGCCCTTTCTTTCAAAAAAATTCCCTGACAAATGCCTTTGGATAAAATTTTCAAAGGAATTGATCCTTTAAATTTTTGTGTCTTTTCTTTCGGACAAAATGTCTGAAGGACTTTTGAGCTTTACCTTGGATTCTTTCGGATGTATTCCTCGAACAAAAGTCTGAAGGAAATCCTTCATTTTGCCTTAGTATTTTCTGAAGGAAAACTCTGCCCCTTTCTTCCTTTTGACCAGCTACCCTCTGCAAGGGTAAATCAAGTCCAAAGTTACCCTTCGAATCTTACTTAAATAGCCCTATTCGGTACCTTCCTACCCTCCACAAGGACATTTGGCTTTGGAATGCCCCTTTGAACCTTTCGATTGAACCTGAACCTAAACCCTTTCACTTGAACCAATAGATTAAACCAAATGATTGACCGGTTCAATGGTTCAACATTGTTAAGTTCAAAGTTCAAAACTCTTGGAAAGATCATGTCTTTGAACCCCGACGTTGAACCACTTTTTCTAACCTTAAGAAAAAGTGTCTTGAACATTTTTAGTCTCTTTCCTTGTGAATTTCTTCCAACAAAATGTTTGAAGAAGCTTTGTAAAAGCCTTGTATTCTTTGAACTGGTTCATCTTTTTTCTGAAAGACTTGTGCAACCTGAATTTATGATTGATGGCTCAGAGTAGCAGGGGGAAGAAGGAGACCGATTTTGGCCTGCAAGACCAAAAATGGTCAACAAATTGGCGATTCCTATGGGAAGCATGCTTGCTATGCTTAGAAACTAGTAGCCTCAAAGTCCATTGGGCATGGAATTAGAATGCAGCTTGAAAAAGTTAGCAACAACCTCGAGAGATCCAAGAATCAATCATGAAGCTTTCACCCCAAACACAAAGGAAAACACACACAACAAAGGCTAAAAAACACTACCTGTGTAAATAACACTTAGGGAAAATAGGGAAAGAAAAACTAAAAGCAAACTACTATGTACGGCTAACCAGGTATATCTACCTCCCTCCTGGATCAAAGGGAAAACTTTTTAAGTCTCCTTCATAGCAAGAAAACTTATGATGCCAGACAAGTAGCTGAATGGAATGGAGACTTGGTGACTTGCTCTTCTTTCTTGCCATCTTGATTGGCTCATATCCAAATGAATCAGGGGCAAACATGCTTCCAACATATATGTATTCTTTTTGTTCTTGGAAGCTTTCCTCCTACTGGTTCTTCATGTTGGTGTGTTTCACCAAGAAATCAATGGTTGCTAGCTTATCACCATAAGCCCTTTGATATGCATAGTCCCTTTAGCATGGATCATGGTTTGACTCATTCCCTTCTGCTTCATTGAAGACCCTATCAAACTAATCCTCTACGTCATCATGGCTTTCTTGAAGAAGGGTGACTGTTGTGATGTCTGAAATGAGATCACAGACTGATTGCTCATCCCACAAAACATCACCTTCTTGTTCAAGGCTCTCTTCTTCAAAGCTTTTTTAAAGATAGATAGGCCTCTCCTTTTCCTGCTCAAAGACCAGAGTCTCTAGTTATTCCCAAACATGCTCCTGATCCTCTTCCAAGTTGGGTTCCATAGCTTGATCATCCTCCTCATCAAAGCAACAAGGAAGTTCATCAAACAAGGGGGAGAGCGCTCACTATGCCTACTTTCCTCATCATATATTTTTGACAAATAAAGTTTGTCAACTTCTTCTTTATATTGTTGGAACATCTACATGTATGTATGACCTGTGTCTTCTCCATTGTTGATGATGTCTTCAAAGGGAGCATCCATGATGATTTCATCCTCATTATCACTCATGATAGCCTCTTGGGCAGCGACAAATTTGATCCTCTCCTCTCCATCTGCCTCTCTCAAAATAGGTTCCTCCTTGAGAAAGGATGGAGTGGAGAATTGATGGGTAGACTCATGTGGAAGAGGAGGGAATCCTTGAGCTAGAATCAAAAGATTATCCTCCTTCCATTTGGCCAACACTTCATTTATATCAAATGTGGCTTGATAGTTGTCTTGAAGGAGTGTAAATGGGGTGTGTTCAAACATGGAATCTGTTGTTTGGTCTAAACCGTCCATCACACCTTGGCTGAGGAATCTCATTCTAGACTCCAACTCTATAATTTTCTTGGCTATATTCTCTTGGAAGATCCTTTCTTGGAGATCATGAGGATCACCATAAGCAGGATCAGCTTCATCATTTCCAAGGTTTTGTTCAAAAAATTTTATTCTTCCTTTCTACACCATGATTCTATTGCTTCCTTCCCACTCATGACCTTGGGGTTGAAAAACTTCTCTTGAGAATAGGCATCAGCTTTATCATTTCCAAGGCTTTGTTTAAAACCTTTTTGTTCTTCCTTCCTACACCATGATTCTATTGCTTCCTTCCCACTCATGACCTTGGGGTTGAAAAACTTCTCTTGATAACAGGCATTAGCTTTATCATTTCCAAGGCTCTGAGATGGTTCATGATATTCCTTATTCCAACTTGGAATCTTAATATCATGTTGAGAGACTTGAGGCTGAGGAAGACTAGGAAGAGCCTGTTGATGCACAGGGAGAATTTCTTGAAGGTAAACCTACTGGTTCATGATTTTCCCTTCAAAGGAGGCTTCACAACCTAAGGAATTGACAAGGTTGATTTCTATGGGAGGTTGATCTAATTCCCTTTGGTGTTGAAAATCTAGGTGCAAGGGATTAAGAGCAGGATTGGTTACTACATCAGATGAGCTAGAGTGAGCAAGTGCTAAACCATAGAAAAGATTTGGTGCACATGAGGGGGATTTCTTTAGAATAGGAGGGGGCACACAAGGCTGACTGCCTTGAATGAATGGACTCTTCCATTCTGCTACCTCCTCCTCTATGGATTGCAAGGCCTGAGCTTGCCTAAACAAACACTCTTCTTTGTACATAACCTCTTGCTGATATCTATACTGCTCATCCAATCTATCTATTTCCATCACTTCTCAAATTCTAGTGTTACTTCCCTTATTTTTGAAGGGCAACTAGGAGAGTTGCTTGAGGTGATTCCATTAATAACTTGAGCTTGATCAAAGTTATCTGAAGGAATACAAGGCCCATGATGCTGAGCAATGGAATTATACATATACAAATGTGATTTCTTGATGGCACCAGGACTGTTTAACCAGCTGATTCAACTCAAAGTCACCATTGGTGTTGATAAAAAAGCCTCCAAAGGCTAGTTGGTTGAAGAACACACCAAGATTCTTCAACTCTTTAGAATAAAAACTAGTCCCACCGGGCGTGCCAGAAATTGTTGACGCTATGGATTGCACCCCTAAAAGAAGGCTCAGCTTCTTTCTTCCACGTGACATAATGGAGACTCCCCTCTTGTTGTGGGTCTGGAAAAATTGAGGGAAGAATCTCTAGATAAGGGCTAGCTCCCTTTGATGCATCTCTGTGGTCCTTAATTTCCTACTGCTAACAATGGGGGGGGGGGATGAAAAGAGAGAAGGATTGCTAAAAATAGAACCTAAACTAATGTAGTGATACACCAAAATGGTTAATCTACTTAGCTTTAACATAAACTTTACACCAAGAACAAGCTGATATACACTTCATTTGATACAATAAACTCTTTTGTATCAGTGAGCTAGGGGTCCTTTGGAGATACAAGGAGGAAGAACTACCAGAGGTGTTCTAAGACACATTATGGTAGCCTGTTCACATGTGCCTATACTCTGTTGTAGACACTTCTGGCTGACCTGCAAAATAAGAACTCACAATACACTAGACATGCTGAAATCATTATGTGAAAGCATGAAGGAAAATGACTTAACACAAGACAAATCTATAGACATGTGCAAAAGTGCAAACTCAAATGGAGTTAAAAATGCTATGTCTTAATTCAAAGTAAAATATTGTAGGGCTTCACCATACAAGCTAAGAGATATCTTTCTCAAATGAGAAATTACAATATATAGCCTTTAGAAAAAGACTTTGGCACTTTTTGAAAATAAATGACCCATGTTGTACTGAATGCCTTGGGAAGAGGAAGTCATTGATGCTGATATCATCCTTCTAGAAATGGCCTGACAGAAACATGTTGTGTAGTCGTCAGTCTTGACTTTAGCACATAAAACATAATAAATACTTCTACAGAAGTGTTGGGTGAATATTTTGTCACCATTTGACTGATGGGAAAAATAGGTTATTTCAACCATAGCATAAGGAGATTGGTCAGCCAAATGTGCAGGTTTACCACATCAAAAGGGGAAAAATCTCTCCTCTCATCAAGGGGAGGTTACCTATAAATATGAGGGGCTATATACTATATATATATATATATATATATATGTAGAAAATAACACTCAGGGGTAGGACTACACCATCCATCTCTCTTTTTTTAGAGCTGATGTTCACAAACATAGGAGAATTTTGGTGAAAACACTGAAGAAACTTCTCTTCTTTCATAAGTAGTCTTCAGCAAACATCAAGAATTCTTTCTGATAGGTAACTGATAAGTAAATGGAATAGGGCACAATAACCAATAGAATGAGGTGTAGCACAAAGTCTCCACCTCAACTGCCAAAGAGTGAAATATGAAGGACAATGGGGGCACAAAGTCATCCCAAGATCCTTTACATAGAAACAAAAAAAACAAACACGCTAAAGATAATTGTGGCAGCACAAAGTCTCTCCATAGTCGGCTTTAGGACCCCTTCCTGATTACTTTCACTAGTTCTACTTATTTAATTAAATGGACAAGAATGCATTCAGGAAACAGACATAAGAACAATTTTCTCAACAACACAAGCTATTCCAACACAAAGTCTAAAAAGTCATTTGTTTTCTCATTCAAATAACGAAACATGATTAACAATCTGAGCTCAAAGTCTCAGTAATGCCTTTCAATTTGGGTAGAGTTTTGCTTCTATAATAGAGTGATCTCCTTTGCATAAAATAAGAGTTTACAATATATAGTAGCCAAGAAAGAATTGGCACTTTGTTTCATGGAATGTCCCATGTTGCATTTAATGCCTTGAATGCATTTTCATTTCTATGAAGGGGCCATGCTGGAACAAGGCATCGGCCTTGACTTTGGTGTACAGAGTCATCTCGAATGTCTTCTCTTCAGCATGGGTCATCTGGTCTATCTTCAGATATGTACGCGGTTGTCCACTCACTTTTATTCAAAGGCAAAAAAATAGGCTGCGCCTCTTAATGTTTGCATGCTCAGATGTCTACTTGGTGGACTGTTCCACCTACCAAAATAACTCCTATGTAGATATTTTTGGTATTTTTCTCTTGTTCCCTCTTTCTTTGCTATATTTTGTCCTTTTCTATGTGATCTGAGCTCTCAGGCTATCTCCTTTCCTTTATGTAGGATTTTTCGGCTTCTCCTTCAGTTGGTCACTGAGTTTGCTTCTTCAAGTTCTACGCCATATTTGAAAATAAATGGGCATTTTATTACCTTAAATTTGACATCCACGAGGATGTCATTGGTCACTTGGTCACTTGAACCACGTTGAACCTTGAACCTTTGAACTTTGAAAGTTCATTAGTTCAATGGTTCAACAGTTCAGGAGATCCCTTGGTTCAATCGCTTTCTTTCCTCTTCGGTTGAACCATCTCTTCAAACTTGTCTTTGAAATCTTTTGCTTCTGTCCTTTGCTCGAAGCTCCCTTTCAAACTTTGAAATTTATTAAACCTTTGAACTTTGAACCATTTTTTTTCAAGGTTCAACGGTTCATTCTCTTTCTCAAAATATTTTGTTCCTTCAAACTTTCTGGATCCTTTTCTTTTTTGTTGAACCTTTGAACTTTGAACTCTTTTGGTTCAATGGTTCATTCTTTGTTCTTCGAATCCTTTGTTTTTTTTCTAAGTCTCTCAAACTTTAAAATTCCTTCGGCTTTCTATCTTTGGAACCCCTCGAAGGGAATGTGTCCCTTTGGGCCTTGAGAATGGTCCATTTCATGGTTGCCGAGAGTCCCCCGTAAGGGTACTTTCCCTTCGGGGTCCTTCAGGCTGCCTTGTTCTTCAAATCCTTTAGACAAAATGTCTAAAGGAAATCTTTCCTCTACCTTTGCCACTTTCTATCGGGCCTTTCAACATTCCTTCAGACATTTTGTCCGAAGGATTTCTCTTGTGAAATTTTGCTACAAAAAATCTTTCTGAAAGATATCTTTTTATTCCTTGCGATTGAACTGACTGTTTGAACCATTTGATTGAACCAACAATGGTTCAACGGTTCAATATTTCAATACTGTGTTCTGCTCATTCAATTGACTGCTTGAACCAACTGCTTTGAACCATTCATTTGAACCAACTCTTCAAGCTATTATTGAACTCGTTGAACCTTGAACCTTTGAACCATTTTGGTTCAAGGTTCAATGGTTCAACGGGTTAAATCTTTCTTCTTCAAAGCCTTCTTTTCGTTAAGTCCTTTGAAGCCATTTAACTTTGAACTTGCCAAAGTGCTTAACTCTTTTAAGTCTGCCAATGTCGTTGAACCTATAAACCCGTTGAACCTTTGAACTTGTTGAAGGCGGGGATGGTTCAATCTTTTATTTGAAGCCTACCGATGGACCTTTTGATTGAACTTTGACATTGAACCTGTGAGTCGTTTAGCTAAAAAAGCTTGAATAATTGAAGAATTGGAGTGCTCAAAACATTTTTTTGAGAAGGGAAGAGAGAATTTTGCCCTGCAGGACCAAAATAGTTGATATGTTGTCCCCAAAAATGAGTGACAGATTTTGGGAACAACAAGAAGTATGGGTCACCTGATTGTTTTAATGACAAGGTCACCCCTCTTTTAAGACCTAGGCGATTGTCTGCTCATTAATGAAAAATGAGGAAAAATAGGCTACGTCATTCACTGTTTGCACTCCTTGATGACCACTTGGTGGAGATTGTTTCAACCGCTGGAATAACTCCTATGTCAATGCTTTCTTTTTTCCACCTGGGTTGTTCCCATCTTTCCTTGTTATTTTTGTCTCTTCCTAGCTTTGTCTTTTCCTGGCTTTGTGCGCACTCAGGGCTATCTTCTCAGTGCGTCACTGAATTCACTTGCAGCCTATCCTTAAGCATTTCAAAATCAATAGTTATTTCACTACCTTAAATTTGACATTCGTGCACTCGTCACTGGACGTTTGAACCTCCAACAGCTAGTTTGCCATGCTCAATTTTGACATCTTTGGGCCTGTCACCCCCTCTGATAGTTTCTTTGACTTTCTTTCCTTTAGCCTTTTCCCTTCAGACTTTTTGCTCCTTCGTATTTTTTCCCTTTGTTTGGGCCTTTGTTTGAACCCTCCCAAAGGGAAGGTGTCCCTTCGGGGCCTGAAGAAAGGTCCCTTTTGGTAGTCGAGAGTCCCCCCGCAAGGGCACTTGCCCTTCGGGTTCCTTCGGGCTACCTTGGTCTCATTAATTCCTTCGAACAAAATGTCTAAAGGAATTCCTTCAAACATTTTGTCCGAAGGAAATGTTCCCTTCAAAATTTTGGCCCTTTCTTTCAAAAAAATTCCATGAAAAATGCCTTCGGACAAAATGTCTAAAGGAATTGATCCTTTGAATTTTCATGTCTTTTCCTTTGAACAAAATGTTCGAAGGACTTTTGAGCTTTACCTTGGATTCTTTCAGATTTATTCCTCAAACAAAAGTCTGAAGGAAATCCTCCCTTTTGCCTTAGTCTTTTTCGAAGGAAAACTCTGCCCCTTTCTACCTTTTGACCAGCTACCCTCCATAAGGGTAAATCAAGTCCAAAGTTACCCTTCGAATCTTACTTGAATAGCCCTATTTGGCACCTTCCTACCCTCTGCAAGGACACTTAGCTTTGGAATGCCCCTTTGAACCTTCCGATTGAACCTGAACCTGAACCCTTTCGCTTGAACCAAATGATTGAATGGTTCAATGGTTCAACATTGTTAAGTTCAAAGTTCAAAACTCTTGGAAAGATCATGTCATTGAACCTCGATGTTGAACCACTTTTTCCAACCTTAAGGAAAAGTGTCTTGAACATTTTCGATCTCTTTCCTTGTGAATTTCTTTTGACAAAATGTCCGAAGAAGCTTTGTAAAAGCCTTGCATTCTTTGAACTGGTTCATCTTTTTGCCGAAAGACTTGTGCAACCTGAATTTATGACTGATGGCTCAAAATAGTAGGGGGAAGAAGGGGACCGATTTCAGCCTGCAGGACCAAAAATGGTCAATACTTTTAAAGTTTAGATTCCATCCCTTTACATCTCCCTAAAAGATATCATTTTTGAGGATGACTTCCATTAGGAACGATTAGCCCAACTTGAGCTCTTAGATGAGCATCACTCAGCTGCCCTTGACTGAATTACATGTCTATCTAGAATGAATTAAATGTTCATATAATAAACATTTAAAATAACATGTAAAATATTGGAAACCTTGTCTAAAAATAAAATCAACTTATAACTAATATGGAAAAAGCAAATGGGGAAAATTTTCTCTGAATTGGCTTGAACCATATATCATCTCTCATAATTATGAATTTGGGGCATATCACTTAGCCTTCATTGATGTAAAATCAAAGTGATAACCTTTTAATGCCTTGCATCTATGTCATTTCTATTGCTAATCAATCCTAATCACTTTGGTTGGCCTAGTTTAGTTTCTAGGTTTCATATCCCTATCCCAAATAATGATATTTAGAGACGTGTGTTTATCTAACAGCATTGCTTATTATTAAATTTAAATATGAATAACCTAGATCTATTCATAGCATTCTCTAATTTGATAAGTTTCACCTATAATAGGAAGGAGCTCCAAATCATTATTCCCTAAAATCTCTCCTTGTTACTAAATTCATTTTGAGAATAAATGTTGTATCTTGTGTATCAAAGCTTTTAGGAAATTATCCTAGGATACCTGAGGCCAATCCATAAAATAAAAATAGCATTGGGATCAAAAATCAAAATCAAATCATCTTTAAAAACAACATTAATATGAATAGATTGCTCTCTTCAAGGACAGCTATATAAATTCATAAAATCTACAAAGCTATACAAAAATCAAAAGCACATACTACTCCCTCAAAGGATAGTTGTTTCAAAAAACATATCTTAAAATATAGACAACTCCCTAGAAGGATTGTTATCATGCATAATTATCCCTAGAAAGCTTCCTACATTGATCAACTTTCTTTAATTTAATAGACTTCCCGCATTGATCAGTCTACATGGATTGGCACACATAGATTCTAGATTTAACCCTTAGTTTTGGTATGCAAGATTAAAATTTCTTAGAACCCATTTTTTATCACATCCTAAAATCAAATCAATAGAGCTTGAACTTAGTTGACCTAAAGTTTTTAGGACTTTTATTAGTAGTAGGTTAAGGATGCATATGCATGTCTTTCAGGTGGTTTTTTGGGTCATGCTATGAGCCAATAAAGAGCAATAAGCCTTTTGTAAATAAAATTAAATATAAAACTTCCATCCATATTAAAAAATATCCAAATCAAATAATTCACAAATATATAAACAATTAGCATGGTATAATCCATAAACACATTGCATAAAATCTACAAATCCATAATCAAATAATAAAACCGCCATCCATAAATCCATAACTAAAACCATAAACAATCCATAATTCATAATCTAATTAACTCATGATCACATAATCATAATCATACCCATTTTAATCATAAGTATTTTAGGCTTTAATCCATTACATTCATATCCATAATCCATAATCCATGAACAATCAGTAATATAAGCATGATCCATAAAACATTTGATAACATTTAAATCTATAATCATCTAATTACATCACATAAAAATTCATAATCATATTAATCTAATCTAATCCATAACATAAATCCATCACATGTAATAACCCATAATCTAATCAAATCCCATATAAATCCATAATCCATAAAAATAATCTATAGTTCTAACAAACTATAATCCACCACATAATCCATAAACAATGTAAGCATATATAATAATCCATGACATCCATATGCATAATAATCCATAAATCCATAAACAATAACATAATCCATAAACATGAAAGATATATATATCAAATTATCAATGTACATCAAAGTATCTGTATACATGTCCATAGCTCTCTAGATAGTACAATGAATATATATACATGTGGATCTACTAAGTGAACTCTAATATGATTAGATGAATACTCGGTAGATCTCCACCCCCATCTCCATCCCTATCTCCTTCGAGTGACACTCCCCATGCTAATTGATTCTGTGTGTGTGCACCTAGAATACCTACCTTGTATGGATATATAGGTTGCATAGCATGGAGTCTCTAATAGTTTATCTAAAACAACCTACTCATAATATCTTAGCTCCAGTGCTAGCTCCCTATATCAATCCATGTTGATAGTCCCTGCTAGCCTCATGTTTAGCCCTACCACCTCTCCAACAATATTTACCAAGGACTCTCTCTCCTCCTCCCTCCTCAACATGTCCCTCTCTACCATGAGCCTATCTTGCTTCTCCACCAACATGTCATGACTTAGCTACAATGATTCAAACCCCACCTGTAAAGTATCCAATCAAACCTTCATTGTATTTCACTCCACCAATGATACCATCAATGCCTCCTATGCTACAGCTAGCTACCACTATAAAGTGGTACATTGTGACCTTAATGTATCCCTGTATGTGATCGACTCTCCTACATCTATCTCCTTCTCCTCTATCTCCTCCTTTCCACCTCTATCTACTCCCCCAATTGCCTCATCTCCCATCTCATCATCTATCTCCTCCTCCTCTGCCTCCTCCATCTCATCATCTATCTCCTCCTCCTCTACCTCCTCCATCTCATCATCTATCTCCTCCTCCTCCTCCACCTCCTCCATCTCATCATCTATCTCCTCCTATGCCTCCTCCATCTCATCATCTATCTCCTCCTCCTCCACCTCCTCCATCTCATCATCTATTTCCTCCTCCTTTGCCTCCTCCATCTCCTCATCCCCTCCTCCCTGGCATGGATGCACCACCCTATCTTGTCATGATGCCCACTACTCATCCCACCAATATGTATATATGGGAGTGCACCTTGCATCCTCCACATTATCCTCTACTAGTACCTGCTCCTCCTTTATTGGGACATCTCTAGTGACTGGTATGGGCATCTACTGCTCTATCTCATCCCACCTGTATACATATAGGGCCGATGGTATATCATTCACTAATACAAACTATTGTCATCCTTAGACAAAATGGAGTTACTTTTAGTAATATATCCTCCTCCTTGTAACTCAACACTCCCTCCATACCCCTGTCAGTTTTGCCTCTACCCTAGGCCACTTAAGAAATCATAGATAAGGCCTTTAGATGATGTCTGTAGCCCTCATACCCTCTAGAACTCCCCCATAATAATCCAATTCCCTAAAAACTCCATCTATAAACCCTTATAATAGATCAGCCTTTCATCATAGAAGGCCACACTGTAGTCTATCTCCTACCACTATATCCATGGGGTACCAATGGGCCACACTATCTAAATGTGTTCATATGCCCAACACTGTAAGATAATTATTACATTAAATCCTTATAAATATATGCCAATAAGGTAGATACCCATGTAAAAATGGTACAAATCTCTAGCATGTTCACAACAACACCAGTCAGACTCCATGGAAATCTCCCTCCCCCTAAGTTTGGGAGTGCATATTATGAGATCGCTTGCATCATCATAGTCAGCACACCTCTCCTTGGTGTGTTTTATTTGTAAAGAGGCTCAAAAGTGAAACCACCAACAACAAAACTAATCCCCTTTGCATCATCATTGTATAGGTGTCTAAATGCTACTCCTCAACCCTACTCATCTATTAGTACTATCGATGCTCCTTACATCAGAAGTCATAAGATCTGGTAGATGTCCTCCTCAGTGATAGTCATCTCCATGATTGATGGCTATAGGGTCTCGATAGTGACATCACATTGCTTTATCAAAGCCACCAAAAATCTTTTATCTTGATGTATGTGTTGATAATGACACACCCTTCCCAAGCTATAGCCTCTAAATACCCTAGTCATCATCACTCAGTTGTATTCATAGTCACTCCAGTAGGGGAGGCACTTTATCTCTCAATCTTAGTATCCCTCGAACCTATCAGCCAGTATCCCCTATGAGCCTAAATATCACCTAAGACCTCTAACTTATCCCAAACCCTATCTCTACCCTAAGCCCTTCACTTTTTGTGTGAATCGATGTCAATCCTTTATGAATCGGTGTCATTCTACCTAGATTGGCAATATTTCATTGAGATGAAGTTGATTCCTTGTAAATCATCACTGATTCATTAGGACATTGACACTAATATCTCAATGCCATTTATCCATAACCCTAGCCTAATATTAGCTCCCAAAAATCTTTAAAATATTACAAAATTCAAAAAAACTCAACAAAATACTCAAATAATTGACCTACCTCATCTTGTGAGCACTATTGACATCATAATATGTTGCCACTAGCCATCATCTCATTTCATATAACTTGCATCATTTGAGCTCTCAAGCATCATTTGGGTCTCTCAAATAGCAAATGAGCCCGTTTATACATCAAACTTGCTTATATACCCAAATTCAGATCATCACCAATCCATTTTAGATCGACATTATTTCTGTGAATCATCATCGATTCTTTTTGGATCAGCATCGATTAGCCATTTTTTTCACTACTTGTACTCTTACATACATCCAGCCTTGATCCTTAGCCATTCTTATTTCCTTGCCACATCTACCCTATTTTTTGTCTTATACCATTTCAAGTTTGTGTATTTTGACCCCCTGATGGTCCCATAGCCTATGCAAGCCATGTACTCTTTTGGGTATCTCCCTTCAGTAGGTCTCAAGAGTACATTCTCCCTTGAAAATGATTGTTTATAGGTAGTGTGCACACCATATAACACATCAGACGCTTTGGTTACACAACCTTATCAGTTATTCTCTTATTCAACCTTCTCACTTATTCTCTTATTCAACCTTCATTAATCCCACCTATTCATAGTTATGACATCTGATTATAGGATTTACCTTGTGGCATCTCTTCCTCTATTATCTTCCATCTTGCTAGTGTAAAACATATGCTTCATGTTATGTATCCATTTTCATTAGAGCTTATTTATTATTTACCCATCCCATCCATTATTCCATTTTTAAAATTTGTCATTTGTTCTTTATCCTCCATCGGCTCCCAGTTTGAGGGGGATACCTCCTCATATAAACCTAGGGTAGTGGACCTTTCATAGTTTTTGTCTCATGACACATATTCCATACTGCTCCATAAAAAGGGGCAAATGTAGACACTATAATTTCATATCACTAGGTATAATTAATTATGTCATAAGTCCTATTTATTTAAATATCCTAAATAAACCCTATCCTAAGGTTTCGTTTATTTACTATTTACTATCTTGGTAAATAGCCTTTACTTTTACCTCTTTACCACTCCCAACCTCTTAAAACCATTTGTAACCTAAGAATATACCTCTATAACCAATTTACCCCCATATGGAGTCATTACCAACAACTCCACCCATCCTCAAGCTATTCTCACCCACGGTTCAAACAAAGGCACTTTTTTGCGTAAATTGATGATGATTCACCCATGATCTGTGTTGATTCTCTAGATCGACATCAATCCATAAATACTCAGCATGCCTTTGCATTCAAGAACCAGAAAACTTAGAGCCTAAAATCATTATTAGAACTCTTAGATATTTTGTGGTGTTCTTAATGACACTCTATTGAATTCTCATTATGTTCAGTTATATCCTTTGTGCAACCCAAGCAACTGTTTGTGCCTGTGGAAGAATTTCATTATGCTCACAAGCTGATCGAAGGTAAGTATTATATTTCATTTTATCATTATTTTTCAATTTGAATTCTTTTATTCATCTATTTAAGCATTAAAATATCATTAGAATCCTTCTTTATCCATTTACCCACTCTTGTTAGCAAATTTGTCTCATTTCAATATCTATTTTATTAAACTCAACCATAAAGAGAATCAACATTGATTCATTCTAAATCAACATTGATCTTGTAAGGATTGACATTGATCTATTGTGTTTAATTCATATAATCCAAGACCTTAATCCTAAAATTTTATTTACAATCCTTTTTCTGATTACTATTGTTTGAACATGGCCTTCTGCTTGTAAATGGCTCTACCCAATTTAGTTCATGACGTGACCAGCATCATTAATTTCCCCATAGTTTTCTAATATTTATTTTTAGATCAAAGTGATATAGCCTTTGAGTTATCCCTTTGTGCCATCATTTATTCACCCTCTCATGAAGCCACTGAAGAATCATTAGTTGTTATCAAAGATGATGTAGATTTTGCTTCTGCTTATTGGGAAGAATATTTCATTCACATTGCTGAATTAATCGAGGAAGAAATTTTGAATTATCCTTATTATCGTATCATTTATCTATTGTAATTTCTTATGTTTTTTATTCACTTAATTGCATAAATAGTAGATTGACATCCTTTTAAGAAAGTGTACCACTTCTTAGAACTGATCTCTGATCAGGCAGTCTACCCATTTATTTTATTAATTTATTTTTGTCAAGTATTCACATGTGTGCAGGTTAGCCTTCCCAACCAAAAAGGAGTTATCACTATTGTTGGATTCAAAGTGGTTTGCAACGTTTTCTAATCCATGAGTATCCCCATAAACCTTGTTTTATTTTGAGTTTTTAGAAAGTAACATTTTAATTTAAAAGAAAATGAAAAACTACTTAAACAATGAGATGATGATGAAGGAGACTAACAAGATATAATTAGGTTGATATGGTATAAAAACAAGATGGGATAACTTAGATAAAGATGTAGAATGAAGGATTAAAGATGTGATGGATAGATAAACAAGACTAGATAAGGTAATAGAGAAATAGGAGGATGTCAAGGTAAAACTAGATTAGGATATGTCTAAGATGGGATGATAAGATATACAAGATTATACAAGATTAAGGATGTATAAGATATGATGATGGGTAAAGTAGATAACGATGTACAAGATTTTTAAGAATGTAAAAAATGGGGATAAGGCTATAATGTACAAGGCAATATGATATAGACAATGATATACAAGATGAGGATATAGGAGACCTAAATAGTCATGTATAGGTTTGGGTGAAATATTGACTCGGCTCATAAACAACACTAGTGTAGCATGACACACACCAAATCAATCAAACCACAAACCTAAAATTAGTAAAATGATGCAGAAGTGTAAGTCAATGACTACACCATCTAACAACTTCATGGGTGAGGTTATAGGCTAGTGACCCATTACAGAATCTCCCAAACCCTTTCAACCCCATTTTCACTTAACGATCACTTAGGAGCTGATACTAACTCGAATAGCAAGTCATTTTTTATGGTCGATGATCATTTTCTAGGTTTGACAAGGTTTTATAGGGGCATCCCCAATATACACTAGGTACATGGGGCCCAACTCTATATAGAGTGTTTTCTGATGCTTTGGTTAGAGAGTTAAATCTTTCCCTTCATGGAATACCTATGAGGGGTCAACTGTTTGGCCTAATGATAACTCTCCCTCTTATTTAGACTATGTTAGAACATAGATTATGTATTTATATGTGGTGGTGAAATCCACAATCACAATCCCTCTAGGACTATGGCAAGTGTGTAGGTATCACTTTCATGTCACGTGTCCCCCTAAAAAATAAAAATGAAAGGGTTTATTATTGGTTTTTTATCCTTCAAGACTCACCATTAGGATATAAAGAGGAAAGCATACACCATTATATCTCTTAGGTATAGACAAGCAGACAAAAAGTTGATTAATGGATTAATATAGTGTAATATATAAAAAATGTATACAGCATAATTTTCAAAATGCCAAAATAGTTGATAGGTGTCTTACAAAGCAAGTGATCAGTAGTTTTAATTTGGAAATCTTAAGGGTTAATCTGCAAGACAAGATATTAGATAAAAATATGAACTGCAAGATAAGTGTTTAGTAACTTGATAAGTAAAATCAAGTGAGATAAAACTGCCATCAAATTTACACCTATAAAGTTCCAAGCCAAATGTTATTCTAATAAGCCTCAATAAAAACACTAAACAAATAATGGGTTTTACACTATTTTTTTTTTGAATGAAGCGCCATGAAGTGGGAATCTGGAGGCGACAACCTCCAGTGGGGTCAAGGGGCAGCACCATTTACAGGGTCCCTATCACAGTACAGGGCAAGGTCGAGGGGTAGTGCCCCTTATGCTAAAATCAATTTGGGACTTGTGAAACCCTTGGAATGACCAAAAATTCACTGAAAATAGTCCTAAAATGCACTCAAAAAAGATAATTTGAAGGCAACAAATGAATGCAAAATCGCTACTATAGTAAGTAAAATCACTTATACACAGTCAGTATTATGAAAAATCACTTTTAGAATGTCAAAATTGCTTATGACAGGTTAAAATCGTAGATATAAACAAGTGATAATGCAAAATGTAATAAACTATCATGGTTATTGGGTGGTTAGTTAATTTTAAAATCGCTTATGGGATTTGAAAAACCACAGATAGCATGTCAAAACTACAAATACAGAGAAGCAATTTTGCCAAGACAGTTAGGCAAACTACTAGCGATCAAGGCAAAACTGTGACTATCAAAGACAAATTTTTAACTTAAAATCAAAATTGTGACTGAGCATAAGCAATTTTGTATATTCAACAAAACTAGAGATATTTACATATTTTTTTAAAAACTAAATGGATTCTATGAGATATTAGATTATGATTTTATCATGTTAAGGTATTTATAGGAGTTTATTTATATGAAATAAGATTAAATAGAAATTGTTTCAAAATTATAATTGGTAGGTTGTGGTTTTGCACATCATCAATTTTCAGCCCAATCATAAAAAATAGAGGTTACAAATAAAGGCAACTATCTACAAAAATAGTAAGAGAGATGTACAAAGAGAAGATAGAACAACTTACATATTAGAAATATTATAAATCTAGTACTAGTCAAAATTACAACTAAATATGTCAAAATCACAACTAAAAATCAAAATCACAATTATCAAAATCATAATTGCAGTGGTCAAAATCATAGATCAGAATAAAATTCGTGACTACTATGTTCAAAATCGCAGATAAGAATCAATGTCACAGATTACAAGGAATTTTGACTAACAAGATAAAAACAACTACATTACCCTGGCGACTAATGGTTAGGTTGGTGGTTTATGTCAAAATCGCCACTATTGAGGGCAAAATTGTAAGTGCAAAATCCTCTTTTGTAGAGCAAACAACAATTCACATGGAAAATGAGATTTTTAAAATTTTGAGCCCAAATTCTTTTTAAACCCAACGTACAAGCTAAATTCACACACTTTACAAACACCAGGTCAATCCATAAGGAGGGCTCCCACTATGGTAACCAATTTAATGCAAAGATTTTGTGCAAATGGATTGATTTATACAAAATTATCTTAACATAAAATTTTAGCACACCACTAATTTGGAGCTAATTAGAAAAAAATGCAATTCAAATGAAAAGATTATACGTGCATTATACCTGCATCTTCATAAAATTTTATGCTCCAAATAAGGTTAAGACAAAAATAAGACTAAGATTAAATATCATTAGATGTTGGATTGCTATGGATAGACTTCGACTTTATAATAGCATTATATTGGCTTCATGACTTTGATAAGTAGACCGGTTTGGCATGATAGGATCATGGATTTCATAGTTGGTTAAATGGAGGTTGGATTGGTTATTTATAGAGAGGGAGGAGGGAAGATGACAATTAGTATATGATTATTCATGTGATTAGGGGGTTCTACAGAATCTAGGGCAGTAGAAGAGGCTACTCATAGGCTAGGGTAGGTGAGAGTGAATTTTAAATTCTCAAATAGTGGATAGATGGGGTTAGTTAGTGGATAATGGAGAATTAGGTGAATTAATTAGGGTATGGGATGTTAAAAGGTTATTATGTGACATGAAGAATAAAGAGGGGTTATTAGACCAAATGGCTAGAAGGGGATTAATAAGATGAATTAGATGAAATAAGGTGAGATAAAAGATTATTGGATGAAATTAGTGACAGAGGGAAGCGAGAAAATTTAATTGCATACATAAATAACACGATTATTAAATTGATGAGATTTAAATTTAATCAATTTGAATACATTGAGATTGTAATTAGGAAGACTTTATCAGATTGTAAATGATTAGAGAAATCAAAGGATTAACGAAGTGAGAACTTTGGCCACTTACAGAAAGAACATACAAACAACAAGATTACTAAATGTGTGACATTCAAAATTTCACAAGCATGTGACTAACAAAATGAAAAAATTGAAATAAAACTAGTATGACGTTATTAAATTGCACAAGATTATAGAAAGCACAATATTAACGAAGGGAGGGCTTTGGAAAATTACACACAACATACAAATGACAACATTACTAATCTAAATCTTCACAATGAAGCATTCTGGTGTGGTCATTTTGTCTATTAGATCGATGACCTATACAATCAATCCTACCTCATTGGCAAAGCATGTTATCCTACTCCAAGAGTCTGCACCTACAACAAAGCTTGTTGAGTGTGTTAATTTAGAATTTATGTCTACTCCCCAAATGACCATCTCACTACCTATCCGAGACCTTGGTGTTGCCTCTTAGCCAATGTGTGTGCCTTTGTATCCTCAATCACCTTCTAATAAAATCAAGGCTATTTTAGTTTCTCCTCTCGTGCTCTCTCATGCACCACATTCTTTGGCTCTACATAATACCCACCTTCAAAAGTTTTTTATAGGATTTTCTTGGAGTTTTTCCAAAGTCCATTGTTAACAAGCTTGGGACTATTAGTTTTTGTAGTTCTCCTCTTGTGTAATCATGTATAAAACTTGTTCAGTAGCTTCTAACTACATGGACCACTTCCTCTTCATTATTTTATCCCCTTGATCCTCTTTTTTATTCTACTCCCTTGTATGTGTTGGTGGGCCCTCCCTTATCCCTTAAAAATGCTCTGGTGTAGATTTTATGACTCTCTCATCCTTGATTGCATGGCCACTTTGTGGTGGATGTGGAAAATAACATTCCAGTACTGAAGATGGGGCATGAATCAACCATTTAAGAGGCCTATTATAAGAAGCATGGGTTGATTGCAGATTTAATGGCCTCTTGCCTAGGCTGGTAGAACTTCACAAATGGGTTTCTATTTCTTATAAACCCTTATTGTTTATAGGTATCTACATATTCCTCTATGCTCAGGGATTATTTATTATGGAATGTGATGTCATTGAAGGCAAATACCTCATCCTCCATGTCAGCTTAGCTTATGTATGAATCATTGGTTCCCCTTGTTTGACCCCTCTATGGATTTTATCTCTTTTGTTCTTGTTTGGATTAGGCTCATGAACCTTCCCATTAAGTTTTGAAACCTTTATAGCTTGTTGTCCATTGTAAATTCCCCAAGTAAATAGCACTTATGCTCCCATGAGACTGCCTAATGGTATATAACAACTTTTACCATGGTTTGTGTTGAACTGGACTTTGTAAATGGCCTTCCAATTGAGATCTGGCTCAAGGTGGAAGATTGGGTTTTGAAGTAGAATCTTGATAATGAATGACCAGCCTTCAGGTGTAGAGTTTGCTTCTCCCATGGTCATATGGTTGTCTATTATTTGAGAGGGATTGTTGAAATGATTTCTAGTATTGGTGGTAATAGGAGAAAGGGTGAAATTTGATTTTGACTTGATGGTGTGGGGACGAGAAGTGTTGCCACTTGGTGGAGCTAATGGCCAAATATTTAGACACTAAAGCAAAATCAGTTACCCCTAGGAAGATCATATCTTCCCCTAGGTGGGTAAGACTTTCCCTCAAGAAGGATCTCTTGTGATTTCATGCTTTTGGATAGGGATTGGGTGGTGTCGATTTTCAAGGTTTTGCACATTGAGGTGGTGTCTAATACCCACCTTGAAGGAAGAGGTGGTTATTTTTGTGGTTACTTTGACAAAGGCCCATGAGTGCAAGTACCCACTTGTTGATAGGGTTAGTATAGTTTTTGTGAAGAAAGTGATCAAGATGCCCATGGAGAAGGGGCCTCAATTCCCCTCCTCCCAACTTTAGGTAATTTTTGCTAAGATCCATTGGAGCAAACAATTTCAAGAAAGGTGGTTTGCCCCTAAATTTATATGACCCCTATGCGATCTCCCTTGAAAGAGCTTGTTGGTGGGGGTCCTCAATTCAAGGGTGGTCTGAATTCAAGTAAAGAAAAGATTATAGGAAACTACATTCTTTTTATTCTTCCAATCATATGGATTTTAGTTCAAGGAAAAGTCTGGGTTAATTCCCCTTTTTACTTGAGATTTTCAAAAAATGGCCCATTAACAAGCCTCCCCAAATCTGACTGTTGTCTCATCATATAATTTCTCAAATACCCTTCTATCCATTTGTTCATAATTTATGATTACCCATCATTTTGAGGGTGGTATCTTGTGCTTGGAGTTAATTCTTTACCTATCAAGTGAAATATCTCTTGCCAAAATAAATGAAGGAAATGAATGTCCTTGTCACTCAAAATGTTTTTAAGCATCCCATGGAGTCTAAAAACCTCTTTAAAAAATAAATCAGCCACTTGAGGTGCCTTGTATTCAATTGAGATAGTAAAGAAGTGAGTATACTTCGTGAGTCTATCAACCACAGTAAATATACAACTTTTACCTTGGACTTTGGAAAGACTTGTAATGAAGTGCATAGAGATACTTTCCCTCTTTTGACTTAGAATAGGCCAGCTTTGTAATAGAGCAACTGGAAATGTGTGCTCTGCTTTTTTTTATTGACAAGTTGAACACTCTCTAATATATTGGAGAACTTCTCCTTTGATCCCTTTCCAAAAGAATCTATCCCTTGCCTACTTGTACGTCTTGTAGTAACCCAAGTGACTAGTCATGGGTGTGTCATGGACAACCCTTAAGACTTTGTCTTTTACTTTTGATTTAGGTACCAAAAAAATCTTAGTTTTGTATAGGATGAGGTCTTCAACGACCATGTACCTATAATCTTGTAATGTACCTTTTAGAATATCATTAGTGAAGGTATTCTTTGTGTATTCAGCTATAATAATAGCCCTCCAATCCTTAGAAATTTCAAACATACCACACAAAAATAGTTTCCTTGAGAGTGCATCAGCCACTACATTATTCTTATCCTTCAAATATTAAATATCAAAATCATATGATTGAAGTTTACTTCCCCACTTCTATTGCCTATCATTCAAGTCCTTTTGTCTAAGGAAGAACTTCAAGTTCTTGTGATCTATTCTGATCATAAATTTGCCAAAACAAGATATTGTCTAAAATTTTCTAGTGCATGCATGATTGCTAGCATCTCATTATCATAAATATAGAACCCACGCTCTGTATCTTTTAATTTATGTCTCTCAAAACTAATTGAATGTATTTTTTGCATAAGGATAGCCCCTATTCCTTCCCATGATGCATCACATTCACGCATGAAAGGAATAGAAAAATTTGGAATAAAAAGTATAAGACAAGAACTCATTACCTCCTTTAGTTTGACAAACATTGATTGGGTTGTTTCAGACCAGTTGAAAGCTCCTTTCTTTGCCAAATTCATCAATGGGATAAATAGCTATGAAAACCCTTTAACAAACCTTCTATTATAGATTCAAGGGCCTATAAATCCTCTTAGCAGTGTCATGGAAGTAAGAAGAGTCCAATTTAGTATAGCTTAGATCTTTTCTTGATCCACCTGTACTCCTTGGACATTGATGACATGACCTAAATAAAAAAATTATTTATTACAAATTCACATTTGGACTCTTTTTCAAAATGAGTTTGCTGCTCTAAAATTCCAACGTTATATCAAGGTGTTTTAAGTGTTGTTCCAAGGTATTACTGTATACCAACATGTCATCAAATAACACTAGAATAAATTTCCTTATGTGCTCTCTAAAAATATGGTTCATGCATGACTAAAATGTAGTGGAAGCATTAGTTAAATCGAAGGGCATGACCAATAATTCAAAGTGCCCAAAGTGATAACAAAAAGTGGTTTTTTGCACACCTTCATCCCTTACCTTGATTTGATGGTAACGTGATCTCAAATCAATTTTTAAAAAATATGCGACACTATGCAATTCATTTATAAGCTCATCAAACTTGGGAATAGGATACTTGTTTTTAATAGTCTTCCTATTTAGTGCATGATAATCAATGCACATTCTCATAGTTCCATCTTTCTTATTCACTAAGACAACTGAAGAAGCAAATGGACTAGAACTTAGCTTAATGTGTCCCATTTTTAGTAACTCTTTAATGGCCTTGTTAGTTTCTTCCTTGAAGCCTCTAGGGTGACAATAGGGGAAAATCATGACCAGTTTTGACCCCGTTTCTAGTTCTATCACATGTTGAAATTCCCTATTGGGTGGCAACCCTATTGTTAAATCATTGAAAACTTTTACATGCTTGTCAAGAATTACTTGAATGTCTGGATGGTAGGACTTCGTGTCCATAGGTGGAGATGTATTGATTACCTAGCAATGGATTGTCCATGTTATTTGTCCTTTTTGAAAGAATCTTTCCATGCTCTTTGTCAATATCGTACTTGGGTCCCCATTGGCCATACCTTATAGTACAACCTCTTTCCCATCAACCTTGAACTTCAACTCTATAGTCTTATAGTTCTATGAAAATTCCCAAAAATAATGTAACCATTGCACACCTAAGACTAAATTTGTCTCCCCTATATTCACCACATAAAAGTAATCACATACTTTGTAATTACCAAGGGTGATGTCTAAGCTCTTGACTCTCTTTGTGCAAGGGATCGAACAGACATCTATAATTGTAACATTAAATCCGCTAAAATTCTCCATTTTCAACCATCTTTGGGCCACTAAATCCTCATCAATGAAGTTGTGGGTTGCCCCACTATTAAGTAAAATCGTATCTTTATGCCCTGTAAGCACTCCATGTATCCTAGAAGGATGGTATCTAGGTGTTCCTAAAAGAGTAGCAAGAGTACTATCTGTAATCCTTTCTTCTACTTTAATTTCAGTTTTAGGGTCTTATTTTTCCACTCTTACTTCCAGTCCTGTCTCCTTTACCTCATCATCATAAATCACCTCAATGTAGTGTACTTGGCCTTTTGGAAGACACCTATGGCCTAGTTCCCAAGGATCCTTACATGTGAAGCAAAGCTTCTTTCTTCGAAGTTCATTTCTAGTTTCCACCTCCTTATTGAATTTTCGCAGCACCTTGGGCTGAGAATTAACTTGCTACCCCTACTTATTTTGTTACCCAAAAGTAGTGGTTTTTGGCTATCCATAATTATTTGTCATTGGCTTCCCATACATAAATGTTTTTTGTTGCCCTATAGGCTGGAATCTACCTCATGGGACTATATTTTAAAGGTTCAAAGCCTTTTTAATGATTTCCTATAGTGACGTACGGCTGAAAGCCTTCACTATCCTCTAAGTGGTTCAGCTAGACCCTCTATGAACAAAACCATGAGCCTCCTTTCAGTTATATCAGGTATCATAACTGAAAGCTTCTAAAAATTAGTAATAAAGTCATCCATTGAATTGGTTTGTTTGAGTTAAGCTAACTTATGAAAATGAATTTTTAGAACAACTCTATCAAATCTTTCTATCAACCTAATATTAAATTCCGTATATGAGTGGATGTGAGTGTGCCCCTAGATTATCAACCCATAGTACCACCATTCATGTGTTACACCTTCCATATGGAGGGTGGAAATTTTGATGGCTTCCTCTTCTAGCATAGGCCTCAATGATAAGAAGGTGTCCAATTTTTTAATCCAAAAATTGTTGAGTACTTATCAGAGCCATCATATGTTAGAAGAGTAATATTCCCTATTGCTTGTTGGAGGTTCCTCTAATTTGTTGGTGGCATTGTGTCAGTTTTTTTACCACCCCTATTTTTCTTTAAATTCATGAAATTAGTAAGAGAGATAGCCTCCCTAATTTCATTTGGTAGTGCCCTATACTCCCTGTAACCAGCTGCAATCTCATCACATATTGGTGGCTATAATTCCACTTCTAGCACTACCTCTTCCCTACATACAAAGGTAGGTTGGAAAGGCCTAACAGTAGAGCCTATGATTGTTTGAATAGGCTGATTATTATTAGCCTCTGAAGAATTGCCTTCACCATTATGAATCCTATATATGTTATTATTCATAGTTTGGACCAGTTGGGCCATCATATCAACCAAACGTTATTGGCATTGCATAAGCCTCTCAAAATAGGCCTCATTTGAATCCCTATTATTGTTACCCATAGATTCCTTGTCTTTTCTTGCAAGTGATCTTGGGTTTGATTGTTCTGGACTCCTTTTCTTTTCTCTTTATTGATATTTGATTTCTCTGTCTCTAACTTGCATGAGGACAAAACTACAAAATAATTCTTTCCCATAAGTTGGCAGGAAACAAGCTCCGATGCCACTAAAATGTCCCACTCAATTGAAAACTTGATAAATAAATATTGAAACCCTAAATTCTAATTTTTATTTATTTATTCTAGTAGATTGATAATTTAATTTAGCATAAAACATTGCATGCAACAAAAAACATGAATATCCACTACTGAGTTCAATCACTTGGTTCAAACCCTAATAAAAAATTATATGAATACCAATGTCTATCAATGATAAATACAACCCTAATGGTTATACCCTGAAATATGCATAAAACCAAAATCTTTGTTGAAACCCTAGCTCATAAAACTCATGAATGGTATTGTATACTTGTGGAGCATGTAGTAGTCCTCATAAATGGTGAGTGAAAGCAGCAAAGGTTCAAAAAGGTTGACACAAGTACTAAAATTCCAGTGATCAAGTCTTTAACTGCCACGAAGTCATTAAAAAAAACCTTGTACAATTGTAATTAACAACTTCCAAGAGTGATGCCACTATTATCTAGGGACATGTTGCATGACAACCCTAAAAAGGTATAATAGGTCATATGACATCCCCAAAAAAGTACCAAAGGCCCCACAATGTCTGCAAACTATCCCAAGAGGTGGTAGGCCTACCTAGAATGCAACATCCTTGTTGAGATAGTTTCTAACCCTAATCTTCACTGAAATTGGTTGTGAATAAGTGATTTTTATGTGGAATCACCACTTGGGTGTGAAGGTTTTCCTCCTCAACCCAATTCCAATCGAAGATTTTCGTCCTCTGTGAAAAAATATTGTAGCTTCAAGCTCTCCAATAATTTTTGAAAGTTGAATGATAATAATAGATGTCATTTTCTTCTTTTTCACCTTCTTATAATTACTTTTCTACACAAAACTCTAAAAGTAATTTAAATTTACTTTTTAATCTAATTTCCTCTTTGCTCCATAAAGTAATTAATAATTACTTTTAATTCCAATTCCAATTTTCTACTTGGACTTATAATTAATACTCTTTTGGCCCTCTTTAATTAATAATACTTTTTAGATGTCCCCTTTTAAATTATGAATTAAAAGTATTCTTGGGAACACTTAAAGAATTAATACTAATTTATTTTCCTTGAATTTGCACTTCTTTAAGTCTACAGGAAATTAAATAAACTTAAGGATTCCCTATTTAGCTTAGTTTGAAAAAGGGGACATTACATTGGTGTCCACGTAGGAGAAAACTATGGTTGCTAAAAACCAACCAAGGCTATAAAACCAACTACTCCACTCCTCCTTTCTCACAAATTCATGCAAAAGCTAAGTTCCTTTTAATTTTGATTTTTTTTTTTCAAAACAAAAAATTATATAATCAACCAAGAAAATTGTTGGCTTGTTTAAAATATTAGAATAAATCATTTGTGTAAACCATTTTAAAAGCAAAGAAAAAAAATAAAAAAAAAATTCGAAAACTAAATATCACAGAATTCGGTATAAGCAGTGCCTCTGGTTCACATTTCTGAATAATGTCATTGCACTAGAACTATTGCATCCAACACCTAATATATTTATAAAAATGACATTTAAATATTTGACCCTATAAATCACTAAGAAGAAATAAAGATAATTCATTTTTTTTCCTTTTTCCTGAATTACACATTCATCTCTATCGCTAGACGTAAATCCTAAAAGAACGAAATTTCGAGTATATAGAAAAGTTACACCCACATACAAGGATTTCTGGTTAAGTGAGTTTTATTGATAGAATAAATCATTTTCACCTAAAAAGTCATGTATCACTCTGCTCTTACGTAATATGGCATCTCTTTCACCTAGCGTTGGATATATCAAATAAAAAAACATCTTTCACGTACTAACATGTATATAAGAATGGTGAGCATATCCAAACGCTAGTATATTGGTCTAGTGATATATAGAAAAGGAAACCTATTGGATTAATAAGGAACCAATCAATCTCCCTTCATATAAAAATGCGATCAATAAAAGATATTGTTGACACAAACATTAATTGGCAAGGACACCTAGTTAGAATGGTCCAAACAAGTCTAGAAGTATAAAAATTCTAAGGCATTGGCCTTAATAAGAGAATGCATAAGTTTTTCATCGCATACAAGGGTGCAACACTCCATAAGAATCACTACAAAAGTTGAAAGATGTGTATGATTCTTATTTAGAAATGGAATGCATACAATTACAATTGAAATTATTCAGCCTTGATTGAAAAAATGGTGATGTAATGATTATGATTTTATAAATCCATGCAATCAAGCATGATGTTGAAGCTTCTAGTGAAAAAATTGATGTATATATGACTAATTTCATAAAAACTCTTCTTCCCCATATTCAACCTATTTGAAGTATTTGCAAGCAAGCAAGCAATCAATTGAAGACACTCACTTTTGATCAACTAGTTAAAAATATCGCTGAAAGAGAATAGGCATTTGCAAGAAAAATTGAAACCACAAGTGAAAGAATTTGCAATGCTCATCAAAAGGGTAATTTTTCCAACAAGGCTTAATTTTCCAAAAATAAATAAAATGATAAAGACAAAGGGAAAAATAAAAGACGACGAGGCAAAATTGATAAAAATAATGGTCAACATCATGAAAAACAAAATGCCAGACAAAACTTATTTTTCAAACATTTTATTATAAAAGGGAGTCACGAGGATCATGAATGCAAAATATCATGAGACAAAATTGAGGCCTATTAAAAACAAAATGAAGAAAATAAAGAATATAATAAAACCTCAGAATCAGACTTAGCTTAGTTTATACGTGAATTTGTGCTTTCTATTTCATATGAAGTCAATAATGTCTCAGTAAGTTCATCTTGGGATGATACTTAGGTCCTAGATACTGGTGTCATGTAGCACATGATTTTTTCAAGGGAATTATGTGAGGAGTTTCATGAAGAAAGATGTGGTCCGATAATTTTGGTAGACAAAACAAGTCTGCAACCTGAAGGAAAAGGGACAATTTCACTTAAGTCACCAGGATTTCCAAAGTTCACTCTCCATAATGTCCTCAATCAAAAATGAAGGCATTATATAAGATGTTAGTAATGATCAATTGGATACTAAGACTCTTCATAGAATTGCATAAGTTGTTTCTTCACTGTTTTAAAAAAAAGATAAAGAGCAGGATGTTGGAACTTCTTCAAAACATGGAAGATCTCAAAAACAATCAAATGTGGGAACTTCAACAAAAAGAGGTAAAGTATCTAAGGCTGAAGCAAGAAGTAGGAAGATGGATTTTGAAAGAGCTAAAGGAACTCAGTCAATAATCCATGTCAAGATCTACAAACCGCCCTTAAGATGTTGTAATGAAACTCATTAGTTGGCATATAAGAGGGATGAATCAAAATAATAAGCATATGACCTTTAGAAATCTAATACCTATTATTATAGCTATTCAAGAGACCAAGATGGATGAGACAATGGTAGAAGAGACATAAGAAAATGTGGAAGGAGACAAAGGTAGCTAGTGTCAGTTCCTCAGGTGCTTTTGGAGGGATGACTAATTTCTGGATTGATAAGGTTTTAGAAGGAGAATTTTTGTTTAAAATTTATCATCATTTGGCTATTTTATTTACAGATAAGAATCAGCTTTCAAGTTGGAATTTATCCAATGTGTATGCCCGTAACTTGCATTTAGCTAGTAGAAGACCATGGGAAGAACTCAAGGATTTTAGGATGACTTTTAGGGATATTAAATGGATGCTAGTAGGAGACTTTAATATTCTTTTAAAACCTTCAGAAAAAAAGGTGGAACTCAGTTATTCATGAAAAGTATGGAGGATTTAGCGGATTTGATTTCTAACAATGGTTTATTAGCTGTGGAACTAAGAGGTTATTTTACGTGGTCTGATAGGCAACTAGAGGAAAACCTTTTTCAAGTCAAGTTAGATTGCATCTTCATTGATATAAATTGGATGCTTGTTCAATATTTTTGTCACTCTTTGTTGCTCCGTATTGGTTCAGATCACAATCCTATCATCCTTAATATAGATGATAGATCAAAGAAGGAAAGGACACCTTTCAGGGTTGAACACATGTGGTTCTCCCATCCGAAGATTTTTGATAGGATCAAGAAATGGTGGAATATCAACATCCATGACAATGTTATGTTCAAATTGACTAAAAAAATCAAGAATGTTAAGAAAAATATCAGGTTTGGAATCGTGATGTTTTGGGTAATATCTTTTGTCAGAAGGAGGAGATTGGGGTGAATCTCAAGTTGCTAGAGGAATATATAGATGGGAATGGTTTGTGTGAGGAAACTTGGCTAAAAGAGAAGATTCTCTTGAGTGACTATCATCCTTCGGTGGCTCGTGATAAAACCTTTTGAAGGCAGAAATCTCAAGCTTTATGGATTAAGGAGGGGGATCGTAATACCAAGTTTTTTCATTTATCTACCATTAAGCATAGGATTCATAATAGGATAACAAAGATTATACAAGAATATGGTGTTTTGTGCTTTAATCCTTTCATCATAAAGGAAGAAACTATTATGCACTTTAAGAATTTGTTTGCTACCAACAACGATCTAAATAGGACTAAGGCCCATGATTGCTTATTGAATGTTCCTCTAATTGTCTCCCCTCAAGATAACATTAATTTGTTGAACTTTATTTCAAAAGAGGAAGTGAGTGTAGCGGTTTTCTTTTTGAATAAAAAGAAAGCTCCTGGACCTGATGATTTTCCCATTGCCTTTTTCCAAAATATCTGATAAGTTATCAAGCTTGATCTAGTGGAGGCTATCAATGAGTTCTTTACCAGCAAAATTCTGAGAGAATTCAATAAAACTCTCATTGCCCTCGTTCCCAAGAAGAACAGAATCATTGAATTTAAAGATTTTCGTTCAATAAGTCTGCGTAATTCAATTTATAAGATCTTTACTAAAATTTTAGTTCTACGTCTCCAACGTTTGATGGATAAACTCATGGCTACAAATCATGGATATTTTGTACCGAGAAAGCAGATCCAGGTCAGGGTTATAGTAGTTCATGAAATGATTCATTTTATGGTGAAAAGTAAAGCGGGTATGATTTTTAAACTTGATATGAGCAAGGCTTATGATAGAGTTGATTGGAATTATTTGGATATGGTCTTGGAAAAATATAGTTTTCATAGCCATATCAAACTTTCGATTTTTAGTTGCATTTCTTCTGCTATATTTTTTATTTTGGTAAATGGTTCACCAATGGATTTTTTTTGGTAACAAATATAGCATAAAGCAGGGAGATCCTTTATCCCCCTTTTGTTTATTTTGATAGCGGATTCTCTTAGCATAAACATGTTGGGAGCTTTGAGGCATGGGGATTTGAAAGGTTTCTAGTCAGAGAATGGTATTCCTCCTACTCTTCATCAACAATTTGTTGATGATACTATCACCTTGGCGAGAGAAGCTAAAGACTTAAAGAAGATCCTAGATTATTATGAGGAGGTTTTTGTGCAAAAAGTAAATTTTGACAAAACTTCTTTATTTTTTGTGAATACTCCTTTGCCTAGGCAACGTAAGATAACTCAAATTTTTAGTTATAACACAGGTGGATTTCACAAAAAACACTGTCACACTACATATTATTTTTGCACACACTGAATTCTATTAATTCTCTATACTCTGATTTATTATTTCACTCTATAAATAATATGAATAATAAAACATTTCGTGAGATTACATATTTATAGGAATCATATTCCTATATTTTCTCCCATGCTTTCTCACGAAAAATCTCACACTAAGCACACCACTAAATATGATATATTGTTATAACTATTAACAATATATCAACAATATAATATTCTAACAAACTTACCGTGTTAACCATACAGTTATAACCACTAACTATTTACTTTTTACCATCTGGTAAACATCAACCTATTTACTATTTACCATTTCGTGAATACCTAAATTTACTCAATGTAAAAGCTAAATTCCTAACAATGCACACAACAGCTCACAACAAAACGCTATGGATGGGACTTGGCCTCACACTTATATGAACAATGTTCATAATAAAACAAAATGTATGAATAGGGACACAATCAACTATTCCTGATAAATAGTTACTTCAATCTTTGCCTTCTATGTACCTACGTATGCCTCTTTTTGCAGGAAAGATACCATTAAACCTACGGAACCCTCTTCTTGAAAGATTTTAAAATAAACTTTCTGGATAGAAAGGCACTATTGCATTTCAGGGTGGTAAGCTTATGTTGATTAAAAGCGTCTTGCAAAGTCTCCCGGTATACTTAATGTCTCTCTTTAAAATGCCTAGAGTTACTCAAGATAAATTGGAAAAGATTTTAAAACATTTTTTATGGACATGCACAGAGGAAAAACAAAGGTTTCCTTTGGTAGCTTGGGAAAAGGTGAGCTTTCCCAAATATTGTGGTGGACTGAGTATAAGAACCCTGAATTGGATAAATAAGGCACTTGTTGCTAAGCTTTGTTGGAGGTTTATTAATGAATACAATCCTTGGATTTCAATCTTCCGGACTAAAGATTTAGAAAATAGACCTTCAATTGCTTTACTTAATGAAGATATTTTTGTTATTGGTTCATCTAGAATTTTTTTGTTAAGAACATGGATATTATTCAAAAGGTTGTAAATAGAAAATTGGCAATGGTCTTAAAATTAGATTTTGGGAGGATCCTTGGATTCTATAGCACCCATTGAGTAATATTTAACCATGGCATCAAATTAGTGATCAAATTCAATGTTAATATGGTGTCATGGTAATAGAGTATTTTCATATTCAAAATAGCAAAAGATACTAGAAACAATTACAAATTGAAAATGCTAGTAATGAAGTAAGTAGAATTATTTCAGATTTAAATATATTGTTCAAAGGTATTCATATTGACCAAGGAAGTTGAATTAGTTTAGTCTATCTCATTAGATGGACAATATGATGTAAGATCTGGTTATAATAAGGCGATCCCACAATTTCAAAAGGTAATTATGTGGTTAAAACTTTAGGATAATGATCTTATTCTCAAAATAAACTTCTTTCTATGGCTCTGTTTGCAGAATAAGATACTCACTTTGGATAACTTGACTAAGAGAGCACTGTCCTTGGTAAATAGATGTGTTCTTTGTGACATTGATAATGAATTTGTTCATCTTCTTATATAGTGTCTCTTTGTTTTTAAGGTGTGAAATTTTATTTTAGATAAGTTTCAAACTAGCTGGTCTCATCCTTCCACTTTGGTAAATTCGTGGATTGCATGGATTGCACCATTCTCAAATCAGGGGCTCAAGAAACTATGGACCTTTGCATTCCTTCATCTTCTATGGGGAATCTAGAAAGAGAGAAACAATCAGATATTCAGAGATACTAAAAATACCGGTAAAAGAGTGGCTAGTAAGATTTTCAATTTCATCACTGAGAATCTAAAACTGTCATAAGGGATAAGAAGAATAATTTTTTCAATTAAAAAAAAAACCATTGCAAAGAACTATCTTTTATCTTTGGATAATAGACCTAATGTGGATTCTAAGATGAAAATTAGAAGTAAAGTTAGTTGGTTAGCTACAATGAATGGTTGGGTTAAATTGAACTTTAATGGGACCTCTAAAGGCAACCCAAGAATGTCATGAGGTGGAGGTGTTCAGAGAGATGACAATGCTCTGTTAGTCGTTGCATATGAAGGGAATATGAGGTTTCAGACAAACCACTTGGTTCAAGTCTTCGCTACACTTTGGAGAGTGCAATTTGTTAAAGATTTAAGTGTTAGCAGGGTATTGGTGGAAGGAGATTCCCTCAACATCATCAATTGTCTAAAAAAGATCAACAAAGCTAACTAGACTATCAATGATATCATAGAAGAAAATTCAGTAATTGCCCTTTCTTTTCATGAGGTTCATTTTCAGCATGTTTATAGGGAGTGTAATCTATTAGCAGATTGTTTTGCTAATAGGAGGTAGTTGCATCATTTTTCAAAGTTTAGGCCAAGAATGAGGCCTTTCCTAATAATATTAATGTCATCGTTGCTAGAGATAGGTCTAGTTCACATTCTTAATCCTATTTTTTGTTTGTTAGGCTACTTATTGCCTTTCAATGGTGGGAAAGATATGGCTTTCAGAATATACCAAATTATAATTGTTGGTACTCATTATAAAGATTTGAATGATTATATGTGGGAGGTTAATTATACACTACAGTGGAGTTTCAAGTATAGAAATTTTGAGAAAGTACTTCGAGTTAGGGTGTATTGGGTTAATATGCTTATTTTGATTGGTTGTCCTACCATCTTCAATTTATCCGTAACTCTATTTTAAGATGGGAGGTGACTTGAACAAGGTTGATCAACTATCAACTGAGAAAATTAGTTAAGACTTGAAAGTCTGGGAAATCCTCCATACTGGGGAATTGACTAATTTTATTGAGAATTGATGGATATGATAAGTACTTGTCCAAAAAGTTTGCAACTCAGTGGAATGATTGTGTAATGGACATCAATAATGTCTCTATGAAAATCATTTAAGGGTTGGTTTCTCATTTCACTGGGATGAAAGTGGAGAAAGTCAAGTATGCTAAGTCTCGCAGAGTTTATAAGGAGGAACTCAGATTTTTGTTGGAGAATGAAGCGCGAACAAAATGCCAAAGGGGTTACTTGAGGAAGGATTTTTCAAAGCCATATGATGTGGTTGCGATACAAATCATGAGATATGTAATTCTTGATGGCAAATTTATGATTGTTTATTATTTTCATATACCTATCTTGAACTATTTTCGACACCATATTCCCCTTAGCTTGCCATTTTATATTTTGCATTCGCTAGAAAGCTTTGTGCTTGATGTGAAGAAAAAAGAAGCTACTGCTCTATCAAGCAGTGATCTTCCTCATCTACAAGTTTTTCAATGCTTTAAACCCTAGTATTCACTCTAGTGTCAGGGAGGGACATGCTAAAATAGTGGAAAGCCCTAAAAGAATTTCAAGAACTGATAATGGCCTTGATAGGGAGATTGAAAAACAAGAGGATTTGATTATGGCATTGAGGATGTGGAAATTCTAGATTTTCCACAACCTTGTCCCCCATTTCCTCAGTCACCCCCTGATCCTTGCTCATTGGTTTTGATACGGCGGTCGACATTGAGGATGTGGAAAATCGGGACCATAAAACGAGCACCTGGTGCTCGTTTTATGGTCCCGATTTTCCACATCCTCAATGTCGACCGCCGTATCAAAACCAATGAGCAAGGATCAGGGGGTGACTAAGGAAATGATGAATGAGGTTGTGGAAGACTTGCAGTTGCTTAGAGGAGGTAGGAAAGATGATACTGGTCATAAGGAGACTGCAAATTGTTGGGTGAATATTTTGTCAATTAGCGTACTGATCAACAAAATAGGTCTGATCAACCACAGCAAGAAGATTGGTCGCTCAGGTGTGCAGCGTTACTACATCAACCAGAGACAAATCTCTCCTCTCATCAATGGGAGGTTCCCTATAGATATGCAGGAGATGCAAGAGGCTATATGCTATATATATATATGCAAAAAATAAGACAGGGGGTAGGACAAACCATCCATCTCTCTTTTTTCAGAGATGATGCAAACAAACAAAGGAGAAATCATGGGTGATGGGGAAGGTGCTTCTCTTCTTTCAGAAGCAACTTTCAGCCAAGACCCAGATTCCTTCCTAAATAGTAGAAATCCTAGAAAACACTAAAGGCACTTCTCTTCTTTCAGAAGTGTTCTTGCAGGAAACAGCAGTTCTTTCAAGGAGCAAGTAACCGGTAACAAGGGTGCTGAGTGACCAGCAACTCGAGAGAGAAATACGAAAAACAATGGGGGCACAAAGTCGTCCCAAGGTCCTTTACACAGAAACATAAAAGAAAAAGACACACTAAAGACAATTATGACAGCACAAAGTCTGAAAGTAGTTGGCTTCAGAACACCTTCCTTATCACCTCCACTAGTCCTGCTTATTAAATCAAATAAATAAAAATGCTTTCAGAAGACAGACATAAGAACAATCTCCTAAAGTAGCACAAGCTATAACAACACAAAGTTTGCAAGTAACTTACTTTATCGTTCAATCAAAGAAATATGAATTACAATCTGAGCTCAAAGTCTCAGTAATGCCTTTCAATTCGGACAAAGTTTCGCTTCTAGTAAGGGGAAGATCTCCTTTACAAATGAAAGAAAATACAAACTTATATCAACTACCCAAAGATTGGCGCCTTTTTTCTACGGGTCGGCCCATGCTGCAGTCAGCGTCTTCAATGCGTCTCTAGTTTGGTCTGGGGAGACCATGCTGAGAATAGTGCGCTGCTATAACTATGGTGTGTCCTTTCATCTGATCTGTCTCTTCCTTCATATGGACCGTCTGGTCCTTTGCATATTTGTCTTTACATCATGGAAGAAAACAGGCCGCGTCCTTGGTTTGGTGCGTTCAGAAGTCTACTCGATCCACTGTTTCACCTACTAGAAATAACTCTTTTGAAGATATTTCTGGTCCTTTGGTCTCGCTCCTCTCTTCACTGCTTAAGCGTTTCTTTGCTCTTTATAGCCCTTCTTGCCTATGTCTTTGGGGGGGGCTTTCTGTGTCTTTGACAAGTGGTAAGTTCCGTTGTTATGAAACTCACTAGAAACTTACGAAAAATGGGGTCCACAACATGTTTTGCCCGAGCAACTCCAAAAGGGGAACACGGATGCAAACACTTGTCACGTTCCGCTGAGTCATAACAGAACACGTGACGTATTCCGCTTAACTTATAGAAGATTTAGAAACCTTTGGGGGTCCTGCAAAAGATGACACGTGGCGGCTTCCGCTCTGCTTTATAATGGACACGTGGCGGCTTCCACTGCACTTTGTTTTTTTTCATCAGGCATTTTTCGCGGGCTTTTCTCTTCAGTCCGGCTTTTCCTTTACTTTCTTCGGGCTCTCTTCCCGGGTGAATTCCTTCGGACAAAATATCCGAAGGAATTCCTTCGGACAATTTGTCCAAAGGACTCTATTTGCCTTTTGCCTTGTTCATTTTTTCGAAGGAGTTCACTTTGTTCGTTTTGGCTCGCGGCCCTCCGCAAGGGCATTTGTTCCTTCGGCCGTGGGGCAACCCCTTGAACTTGCCGATTGAACCATCTTTGGTTCAACGGTTCATGCCTCTGTTTTTTCGATAAGTGTTTGAAGCCATGGGACATTTGAACTTAGACGAAGCGTTTGACCCGTTTGAAGCTTGCCACTGATATTGAACCTTGAACCCGTTGAACTTTGAACCAAAGTGGTTCAAGGCTCAATGGTTCATTGGTTCATTTGATTAGAAGATTGTTGATGACCCTTTTTCGGTTGAACCAAAGCGTTGAACCTGCCCCGAAAGTGTCCGAGTGCGAGAAATTAGTCCCTTTTGATTGAACTCGCCTGCAGAAGCCTTTGAACCCGTTGACCCTGCTAATCTCTTTATTGAAAAAGCTCGAATACTGAAGAATTTGAAAGCTCAGAGCAAAATTTGAAAAAGAGAGACAAATTCGAATCATACAGGGCCAAAATAGCTTCATATGTTGTCCCAAAACTGAGTGACATTTTTGGGGACCAACAGCGGGCTCCAGTTGGGGAACTTCCTTCTATTGTAAAAACAGTCGAAGGGAGTAGAATCCAGAATCTCTAGTGCCTTGAAGTGTGCCATTGGGCTACAGAGTCATGCTACCCAAAAAAAAAGGCGACAGAAAAAAAAACGAAAAGCACAAAACAGAATTAAAGACTATACAAATATACATATGTACAGATGATCTTATCTGATGCCTCAAGATTTGAAGCGCTTCAGATACAACCCACGGTGAGACAGTGAAAATGGTGTGCCATCTTGATAAACAAGCAGGAAACCATTTTGTCCCTAGAAACGGTGACGGGGGAATGGAACTCTCCACCAGGAAACTAATTTTTCGTGTCTTCCTCTTGGCCTTTTCTTCTTCTTGCTCTATGACAGGGCATGGTCTTCAAACTAAAAACCGTAACTCCTTGCTCTCCCTGCGAAGAGTTCCTTTTGTTGACTTTGGAATACAGCAGTATGGTCCACCACCATAACTTGTTATGTTGGTTCAGTCCAGCACATGCTTTGATTGTCGGCATCAAACCCCTGACAAACCATCAGCTCAGCATCTCCTTTGGTGTGAAGGAGTTTGATATCTTCATCCGGAGCAGTCTTCAATCCGAGCAACAGAGATCCGCATCCCGCTGTGGAAGATTTGCTGCCATCGGATTCTAGGATCCAAGCATCATCAGACGCTGATCTTCTATCAGATTTCTCTTCATGGGAGATGGAAGATCCTTCTTGATTTGTACTGCGCCCTACCAATTTTTCTGATGCTTTGTTTGGATGAAATCTTGGATTGCCAGCTACAGGACTTTCATCAGCGGGGACATGGGCGTCCTCTGTGGTCAAGAAGTAATTACCCCTTCCTGAAGGCTCAAACAGAATTTGAGCAGCAGGCACTGACGTTTGGGTAATCACAATCTTTGCCTCAAACAGGGCCGCCCCTAGTGCTCCACCAATGTTTAATTGCTCAAGATTGGCTTGCAGAGATTCAAACTCAGTCATTTGAATTTAGATTTTTTGACATGATCAATCATGACAAATGATTGAGATGGACTTGGAAGAGAGGATGGGAGTTCATCATTTTGGTTTTTGGGAGGGGGAGGACTGATCTGCTAATTTGAAGTAGAAGGTGCAGAGATGTTCGATGTACTTACTTCTTTGGCAATCCCAAGGCCTTTGACTGGAAAGGAAGAGGGGTTCTCTGCTCAGCAATTGAAATTGTTGGTTGGAGTTGCTCCTTTGTCTTCTCTTTGTCGGCCTGCTGCGCTGACTGGTTCTCGGATTTGGGGAATACTGCGTATGATCCTTCGACTGCTTCACCTTCACTCCTAGGTTCATCTTGGTAATTCAGAAAACCAATGTAGGAGTCGCCAGCTGATTCTTTTAGATCGTCCCTGAAGAAATCAATGCCATTTTCTTGCTCAAACTCAGGTTGGAAATAAGAAACATGTTCTGTTTTCAGATATCCAACTATTGAGTTGGTTGGAGGTGCTTCAAGGGCAAAGTTCCTCTGTGGAGGAGGAAGACGATTTGGTTGCCCTTGACTTCTGGCAACATTGCCTTGATATGGCTGATTCTAAAATGCCCTCCTTGGCATATCTCGATTAGGAGGAGCAGATATACTTTGGGCCATTTGCCTTTTCAAAGCTAGCAGTTCATTTTCCAGCGTTTGTACCATTGGGTCAATGGTCGTTGTGGGTGAGTATTCAGAAGATGAAGAGGGTTTACCTCTGTTCGGGGCTCTCCTTATCTTTCCTGCCAAGATAAGGTCATCTTCTAGCTCAGTAGCCAAGTCTTGAGCAGCCTCAAGGTCTGTGTCTAACTCGTCTCAACAGAAAACTCACTTCATGCAGCTGTGAGTTGATGAAGAAACACATGAGATTCTGAGGTGTCGGCTGGGCGATCATGGAAACCCTGTGCCTCAGCGTGTTGAACCTGACAATAAAATCCCTCGTAGGCTCATGAGGTTCCTTCTTCATCTCAGTGAGCTGGGTCAGCAAAGCATGTGCATCCTCTGCAGGTTTGACCTGCCTTCAAACTTGGCTTTGAGTGTATTCCAGTCAATCATTGATCCAGCTTGCAAATGGTAGAACCACTCTGCAGCAGCACCTTGTAGGGTCTCTACAAAAAACCTGACTGCCACGTCTTCAAATTCCACCCCTATCACACCACAGGGTATGCTGAACACTGCAATGTGTTCATCAAGGTGAACTCTCACATCTCCAAAATATTTGGGAAAGTTCTTTCTTGAGCTGCGTGGAAGTTCATGCAGAGGTGGAGTTAAATTCAGTGGACTAAAAGAGTTACCCTAGGAGCCTCGAACTGCCATGTTTTAATTATGAAAAATAGAGATAACACATCTGAGTGGAGTTGCCAGATTATAGGACAAAAATGAAAAAAAAACTGGTCATGCTTCAGCGTAAAACTTGAGGCTTCAAACTGCGCTTTCCTTTCCAGCAGCTCTGGGTTTGCAAACCAAAAATATAACGGAGATGGAGGAAGATGGTAAGGCTATAAAGATAATGGGTAAGACCCAGATGGGAGTCGCCAGACTCTATAATGGATAAAGTGATAATGATAATAAGTAAGACACAGGTGATGTTTCAATTTGAAGCTTGAGGCTCCAAATTGCACATAATTACTGTCTCCAACGGAGTCGCCAAAAACTGTTGGGTGAATATTTTGTCAATCAGAGACTGATCAACAAAATAGGTCTGATCAACCACAACAGTAAGATTGGTTGGCCAGGTGTGCAGCGTTACTACATCAACCGGAGACAAATCTCTCATCTCATCAAGGGGAGGTTCCCTATAGATATGCAGGAGATGCAGGAGGCTATATGCTATATATAATATAATATATGCAGAAAATAAGACACAAGGGGTAGGACAAACCATCCATCTCTCTTTTTTCAGAGATGATGCAAACAAACAAAAGAAAAATCCTGGGTGATGGGAAAAGTGATTCTCTTCTTTCAGAAGCAACTTTCAGCCAAGACCCAGATTCTTTCCTAAATAGTAGAAATCTTAGGAAACACTGAAAGCACTTCTCTTCTTTCAGAAGTGTTCTTGCAGGAAACAGTAGTTCTTTCAAGAAGCAAGTAACCGGTAACAGGGGTGCTAAGTGACCAGCAACTCGAAAAAAAAATACGAAAAACAATGGGAGCACAAAGTCGTCCCAAGGTCCTTTACACAGAAACATAAAAGAAAAATACACACTAAAGACAACTATGACAGCACAAAGTCTGAAAGTAGTTGGCTTCAAAACACCTTCCTTTTCACCTCCACTAGTCCTGCTTGTTAAATCAAATAAATAAAAATGCTTTCAGAAGACAGACATAAGAACAATCTCCTAAAGTAGCACAATCTATAACAACACAAAGTTTGCAAGTAACTTGCTTTATCGTTCAATCAAAGAAATATGAATTACAATCTGAGCTCAAAGTCTCAGTAATGTCTTTCAATTCGAGGAGAGTTTCGCTTCTGCTAAGGGGAAGATCTTTACAAATGAGAGAAAATACAAACTTATATCAACTACCCAAAGATTGGCGCCTTTTTTCTACAAGACGGCCCATGCTGCAGTCAGCGTCTTCAATGCATCTCTAGTTTGGTTTGGGGAGACCATGCTGAGAATAGTGCGCTGCCTTAACTATGCCGTGTCTTTTTATCTGATGTCTCTTCCTTCATATGGACCTTCTGGTCATTTGCATATTTGTCTTTACTTCATGGAAGAAAACAGGGCGCGTCCTTGGTTTGGTGCGCTCAGAAGTCTACTCGATCCATTGTTTCACCTACTAGGAATAACTCTTTTGAAGATATTTATGGTTCTTTGGTCTCTCTCCTCTCTTCACTACTTAAACGCTTCTTTGCTTTTTATAGCCCTTCTTGCCTATGTCTTTGGGGGGGCCTTTTTGTGTCTTTGACAAGTGGCAAGTTCCATTGTTATGAAACTCATTAGAAACTTACAAAAAATGGGGTCCACGACACGTTTTGCCCGAGCAACTCCAAAAAGGGAACACGGATGCAAACACTTGTCACGCTCTGCTGAGTCATAACAGGGCACGTGACGTATTTCGCTTAACTTACAGAGGCTTTAGAAACCTTTGGGGGTCTTGCAAAAGATGACACGTGGCAGCGTCCGCTCTGCTTTATAATGGACACGTGGCAGCTTCCGCTGCACTTTGTCTTTTTCCATCGATGTTTTTCGCGGCTTTTCTCTTCAGTGGAGCTTTTCCTTTGCTTTCTTCGGGCTCTCTTCCCGGGTGAATTCCAAAATGTCCGAAGGAATTCCTTTGGACAATTTGTCCGAATGACTCTATTTACCTTTTGCCTTGTTCATTTTTCTGAAGGAGTTCACTTTGTTCGTTTTGGCTCGCAGCCCTCTGCAAAGGCACTTGACTTGATTCACTACGCTCTGCAGGGGCATTTGTTCCTTTGGCCGTGAGGCAGCGCCTTGAACTTGCGGATTGAACCGACCGATTGAACCATCTTTGGTTCAACGGTTCAATGGTTCATGCCTCTGTTTTTTCGATAAGTGTTTGGAGCTGTGGGACATTTGAACTTAGACGAAGCGTTTGACCTGTTTCAAGCTTGCCACCGATATTGAACCTTGAACCCGTTGAACTTTGAACCAAAGTGGTTCAAGGCTCAACGGTTCATTGGTTCATTTGATTAGAAGATTGCCGATGACACTTTTTTGGTTGAACCTGCCCCGAAAGTGTCCAAGTGCGAGAAACTAGTCCCTTTTGATTGAACTCCCCTGTAGAAGCCTTTGAACCCGTTGAACCTGCTAATCTCTTTACTGAAAAAGCTCGAATACTGAAGAATTTGAAAGCTCAGAGCAAATTTTGAAAAGGAGAGACAAATTTGGATCATACATGGCCAAAATAGCTTCATATGTTGTCCCAACCCTGAGTGACATTTTTGGGGACCAACACAAATAACGATAATAAGGAAGTAGATTTGTCTAAGCAAAATCAAAACATTCTTGCAAAATTTGATACAATAATTGACATTTAAAGAATCGGGATAGTCTAGACAGAACTAGAGATGAAGTGGAGCTAAGGCCATTCTTCAATAGTTCATGAAAAATCACAAAAGGCTCGAAGAGGAGGTGAGCAAGTTAAGTCAAAATGATGGGGTATTTTGTACCAAGGCGGACCTGTTGGAAATGAGTTTTCAGTTTATGGATTTGAAAGAGAGAATGGACAGATTGGAGAAAGAAAATGCGGACTTTAAGGGCAATCTTACTATCCTTGTGGATTTTAGTCATATTCCTATGAAAAATTATTTGCAGAGTATGGAGTGGTTAAAATTGTTGACGAAGAGGAAAAATGAAAATTCTGATATTACCAGGACTAACAAGAAGATGAAGGGTATTGTTGGAGAGGAAGATGTGTCTCAGACTACTCATCACATGGAAAAGACCTTTAAGAGTTTGACGAATAATTGGGTGAAAGCATATGAGCCTTGGGAGTGTCCGGGGTGCTAGTGTGTATTATGTTGTTTTCTCGCTTGCTAATTTTGAGTTGTTGATGTAATTTCTCCTTTGTTTGTTGTTCTTTATGGGCAGGGTTATTGTTATATCTGGTATGTGTGACCTTGTCTGCGTGTCTCTTGTATTGGGTAGAATCCCTCTTTAAAACCCTCTTTTATCATTAATAAGAAAACAATATATCATAGATACTTGATGTAGAAACTTGCATCAATTGCCGCAATTCACCCAGGCTCTGCAACCATTCATCTAAATTAACTGAAAGCACCTACAAGATATTATGCTCAACAACTACCAGTAATGTTTATGTATTCCTATGTTATTAGTATCAATAGTTTCAACAGCTCAAATTACAGTCTGCACTTTGCTGTTAGAAACTTTCAGTAGCCAATAAGAAAAATGGCCAGATCAAACTCCTACACAACCTGTATAACTTCTCTACATAATATGGCTTTTTTCCTAAAAAGAGATGATACGTTTTGTTGAAGATTACAACATGTCCAGTTTAGGATGAACAGATCAATGGCTCATCTCTTATTACAGATGTCGAATATGAACTTAACGGATAATCAGATTCCCTTAAGCCATTGCAGCTTCGAACAGCTTGCTACTCTATTTTCTATAAGATGTTCCTGTATATGAACTTATAGGACTAATCAAATACCCATAAGCCATTGCCAACATCCTTGGAACAGCTTGCTACTCTTTTGTATAAGAAGAACACGGCACATTCAAATTTTAATCAGTTGTCTCGGGTGATCCATATCCCCAAGGGTTTTTGCTTGCCCATTTCCACTGGTCCCGACACATCTCCTCTATTCCATACTGAGCTCTGCAATGCCGGCATCATAACATTCATTTTTTATGCTTGTAAATCAACTTGAAAATTTCAGCCCAGACTACATAATCATCAAGAAAATAAAAATTAAAAACATGTCAAATACATACTTCCACTTCAATTCTCGCTCAGCCTTCTCTGTAGATGCATACACAGTTTCAGAATCCCCAGGCCGATAATCAGCAAGTTTCAGAGGAATTTTCTGATAATCACAAACAGTTTAACAATGGATTAGCTCTAGAAATAAACATGAATATGTAAGATAAATGTGATTATTAATTGTGTTCTCTCACCTTCCCCGATGCCTTTTCAAATGCAGCCACCATTTCAAGGACGGATGTACCTCTTCCAGTCCCCAGATTATAGACTTCACAACCTTCATAAAACCAGAAATGATGAATGTTAATAACTTTCTGAACACAGATTTGTGATCACCATTAAATAAAAAAGAGAAGCACAACTGTAAGTCAATAGAACAGGCAATATTGAAATAAAAATAGAATATTTACTTAAAGGTATCTCGTTGAACAGAACCTTCTTCCATTTGCAACAATCATTGATCTTGATTCATTTTCTACTTATAAACCAAGAAGCATGAAAACTTGTGACGGGATAGAACTCTTCCTTACCAATGAAATTATTTTGGATAAAATATAAGCCCAAAAATCTGGATGATAATCAGATAAATTCCAACTTCCTTGATTCAATGAAAAGTTTACTGTTTTTGTAAAACATGAAAAATGAGAAACAAGTCTTATGAAGAAACAAAGTTACTATTAACAAAATAGATTAAGTTATAAATGCAAGCTACATTTTATTTGTATGACTATGTACTATGCCATGATTATTAGACAGAATTGTATCATAGTTGCAGGACACATTCCTGGAGGATAAGGGAAACGTTCAGCCTGTTTGGGGATGCCTCTCCCATCTTCAACATGTGCCAGGGACACCAGGAAAGATCCACTCACAGAATCAATGCATGAGGTATACGGCTAGGCATCCTGAGGCATCTCCTGATCCATGTCAGGCAGGCAAAATGGCCTTCCCTATAAAAATCTGCCAAAAAGGAAAATGCAAGAATAATACATAAAAGCTATCCTAAACCCTAACAGACCCCACCATAGGCTTCAACATCTACCAAACAGCAATGCAAATTATTAGTTGGAAGAGAAAAGATTTTTTTTTTTGGCAAAATTGAAGAGAGAGAATTAGACCTTGGTTCTTGTTTCAAGATTCTAGTCTCTAGCGATAGTTGAAGTTTGTTATTGGCATTGATGTTGTAATATACCAATGTTGGTAGTTAGGTCACAAAAATGCACTCTTAATCCTGATTTGCAATCAAGTTTTCCAAGTTTGGCCAAAAAAGATTTTGGCTAGTCAGGACTCCAAGCCAGACTTGATCAAGTGTGACCCACAAACTCTTGGGAAGGGACCCCTGGACTCTCTAGTGGTTTAACTAAGGTCAATAAACCGTCCAAAAGGGAACTTATGCCTTCTTTGTGCTGTTGAGAAAAGTTTTAGCAGGAGAATAGAAAATGGGTGCCAAGAACACCTAAGGTTGTGTCTATGCACACACGATATATGTACATGCAAATATATACAATCTATATATATGTCAGACATAAGTCCGAGGATGTATGCGATTGGCAAGGCCTGGTTTGCTCCTCATCTTTGTCACAAGATAAGAACCTTAAGAGTAAAAAATAATACAATATGAGGTAAACTAAAAAGGTCCCCTTGTTCCCAGAAGCATTGTCCCATATGCCAAGAAGACTTGCTGGCTACAATGGGACCTAAAGAGTCACCTTTGGCTTTGGCTTTATATGCACACATGTACTACTACATATACATCATGTACATACATTCACGTAATACATTATCAATGTGTTTGTGTATTATTTAGTGCAGCTCAACCTTTTATACTTATTTCTATTGTTCTTTGTTGCTCCTGGTCCAATGTTGTGGCTTCGCTAGGTGGTGCACTAGGCCTATATGGTCAACCAAATTGGAAATAAAATTGTTAGTATAGTTAGAAAGCCTGCAAAACATAGTTTAAAATGGTGTAAACTCTTATATCATTATGATACCTATAACTTCTTAGAGCTCTTTGGTTTCCCTCAGGGTCATTGGATTTGCTGGTCATGATAATAAGTATGTAGTTGTTGCCACATCACACCAAGCAAAGATTAATTAATGATTTTCCTTAAAACTTCTCATTTAAACAAATACAATTTGAGGCAGCATTTTCAAAAAGTGGAATCTATTGCGGGGCTACATGAACTATGCAAAACAAACAACAATCTAGAAAAAAAATCTTACTTTTGGCAAATGGCATTGTCACAACCTAGAAGGAAAGGAATTACACAGCAGTCCCAAGCACAACAGTTGATTTCATCCCAAACAGCCATTTTGAACCAAATCTCCCTATTGTATCATGATATTATACTATTTTACACAAACAACAATTATAGACTTGTCATTCTTCTTATAGAATAAATAAACCTATTTAATTTATTTTATTTTTATTATTTTAATTTATCATTTATACCATATCAGAAAAAAATTACATGTTCAAGACAAACAAGAGTCGTAAATATGTGTTCAATGATAACAACAAGCAAGTACGTCTGCAACTCTCAAGGCATCTAGAAAGGTTGAGAAGGAACTCTCAAAAGCACATCAAATCATTGATCATTACTTAAGGCTTTATTAGACAAGCCAGCTTCACCACCAATCCAAATTTGAACATGTCTTTGTTAATCAATATTTTTAAATGCATTGTACATTCAATTAAGATAAATGAAGTAGGCATTAAACAAATCACCAGCCAATATCCGACTAAAAGAAGCATATAGAAAGGAACATACCTATATCATTGGTCTCAAAGAGCTTGCAAAGGGCAGCAACATGTCCATCTGATAAGTCCATGACATGTATATAGTCTCTTACCTACAGTACCGACAGTTACAGTCCGAAGCATAAAATAGAAAATCTCAAACTTCACACAAAATAAAAAGGCAACCACCTTATTGTGCAAGATTGCAAAGTAAAATATTGAGTCGTCCTAAGATTCCACTTGAGCATAAATGACTGACCTTTATATTCCCCTACATTTATAGTTGTTCCCAAATACATCATAACAAAATAGGCAATATTAGCCCTAATCGTGCCTAAATTGTTTGAAGCATCATACATTTAGATTTTTTAAATAAAAATTGAAAATATGGGTTGGATGAAGCTTTATGTATATCCCTGCAAGTTGCCAAACATGACCATAAAGGCATATTCCTTCACATGAGGAAGAAGTTATCGTTTCTACAAATTATTATGCCTCATGTGTCCATGTGGTTCTGAAGTATTCTATTGGGGAGTCGATAAAAAGAGAATACATTGAATTTACATAAACTTTCCCCTTGATATCATTGTAGCAAATGCATCCTATTGTCAAGTTTAAAAAGGGAAAAGTGATAATTACAAGAATAAAATATACAACTTGAATAAATTCAAAGCTTTGAAACAGGGTAAACAATTCATCCTCTCTATGTCCTCACTTTGAACTGACTCTTGCCTCAAAAAACTTTTTAACAACTTCTTACCGAGTGCAGATAGAGTGAAAACAATATTTGATTACTCATGCAAATAGGAGGGAAAAAATAGATATGCATAGCACATATACGCATGTAAACAAATAGTGTACTCTTTATCAATTCAACCGAATAAATCACCAATAACAAAATTCCACAAAGCAAATAAGTAGCAAGACTGTCTAGGTTGCCAGTGGGCCATAAAACAAACTCTATAAATTGTTGGCCCTTTTTATACAATAGGGTAGTACAATGTTTCCCCAAAAGATCCGTTTTTTATTTGAACTTTGGCTCTCCTTTGTGGCTCAATGTAGTTATCCATCATCTCCCAATTACCTTCAACTTCACAAATCTTAACATTGATGACATTTTTTCTTCCAGTGACACCCTACTTTTCTTCACCTTTAATAAAATAATAATGAAATTTCTCAACCTCAATAAGTAGTCATAAATAGATATAGTTTTAAGGCCCTCAATAATTACTATAGGACATTATTATGCATCAATCTCTTCGTTAAAAAAAAAATTCTGGAATGCAAAATATTTCAGCCAAATATAAACTTTAGGGGTGCACTTTGTGAGGGAATGGAATGTACAAAATGGCCAAGAAAGTTTGAAACGTAGTGTATCAGATATTAACTTGCTTAATTTTAGATAAAGGGATTACTACTGATTGGATTAATACTATATGTTTTACCATCTTACATAACAATATTTTGGGATTGTTAGGTGAATATTTTGTCGGCCAGCTAACTGGTGACCAAAATAGTTCCTATCACCACAGCATAGGAAGATTGATCGCCCAGGTGTGCAGCTTTACTACATCAATCGGAGACAAATCTCTCCTCTCATCAAGAGAAGATTCCCTATTAAATATGCGGAGGCTATATACTATATATATAAACAAAAAGTAAGACACGGGGGTAGGATAAACCATCCATCTCTTTTCTTTCAGAGATGATGCTAACAAACAACGGAGAAATCCTGGGTGATTAGTGAAAATACTTCTCTTCTTTCAGAAGTAATGTTCAGCCAAGACCCAGATCCCTTCCTGGATAGTAGAAATCCTGATGAAATGATAAAAGGCACTTCTCTTCTTTCAGAAGTGCTTGTTCTTGCAAACAACAAGAATCTTTCTGGTAAGTAACTGGTAACCAAAGGTGCAAAGTAACCAGCAGCCTGAAATGTAGCGCAAAGTCTTCACCTCGACTGCCCAAGAGTGAAATACGAAGAACAATGGGGACACAAAGTCGTCTCAAGGTCCTTTACATAGGAACAAAAAGAAAACACACTAAAGGCAATTGTGGGGGCACAAAGTCTCTCCACAGTTAGCTTCAGGACATCTTCCTGATTACTTTCACTAGTTCTGCTTGCCAAATTAAATAAACAAAAACACATCCGGAAGACAGACATAAGAACGATCTCCTAAAATGATACAAGCTATAACAGCACAAAGTCTGCAAACAACTTGCTTTCTCATTCAAATAAAATGATATAAACAACAATCTGAGCTCAAAGTCTCAGTATTCGCCTTTCAATTTGGGGAGAGTTTTGCTTCTGTATTGGAAAAATCTCCCTTTTCACAAAACAAGAGATTACATTATATAGAGGCCAAGAGAGGCTTGGCACATCGTTCCATGGAATGGCCCATGCTACGCATTCAATGCCTTGAATGCATTTTCGGCTCTGTCAGGGGGGCATGATGGAACAGGGCCGCTGCCTTAACTTTGGCGTGTCATTTTATCTCAACTATCCTCTTCTGGGTCTGGATCATCCTGTCAGTTCTCTCTTGTCTGCACAACTGCCCACTTTGTCTTTACTCCAAGGGGGACAAACAGGGGGCGTCTTCAATGTTTAAGGACTCAAATATCTGTTTTTGCGCATTGTTCCAGCTATTGAAATAACTAATGCAGATATTTCCCTCTATCTCTTCCTGCTGCGATTTGAGCCCTCGGGCTACCTTTTCCAGCTTTGCTGGCTCTTTCGACTTCTTCTCTCGGCGGTTCTTCCCTTTGAATGCATTCGGGTCTGCACTCAAGCTTTTAAAGATCAACATCTATTTCACTGCCATGAATTTGACAACTGCAGGACCGTCATCTTCTTTAGCAATTCCTTCATGTCTTTCCCGCTTGTTTTGGCCACTTTCCGCTGATCTCAGCAGGAGACACGTGGCATCTTCCGCTGGAACAGGCGAGGACACTTGGCAGCATCCGCCTAACTTTAGCAACTCACTCGGGGCCCACCACAGTCCTTACGAAACAAAAGGGGGAGACCGCGGATGTTGACACTTGTCGGCTTCCGCTGTGTTATAACAGAACACGTGGCACGTTCCGCAGCTTTGAAACTTATTAGAAAATGTGTCCCGACAGACGACACTTGGCAGCTTTCCGCTTCGACTCTAGAAGGGACACGTGGCGGCTTCCGCTGCACTTTGTCTTTTACCATCGGGCGTTTTTTCGCGGGCTTTTCTCTTCAGTCGGGCTTATATCCTTCGGACAAAAGTCCGAAGGAATTCCTTCGGACTTTGCCGCGGGAAATTTTTCGAAGGGATTCCCTGTTCGCTTTTGCTCGTTGCCCTCCGCAAGGGCACTCGGCTTGGTTCATTGCCCTCCGCAAGGGTATCTTCTTCCTCTGGCTTTGGGGCAACCCCTTGAACCTGCTGATTGAACCAACTGTTTGTTGCTTCTCTCTTTGACTGAGGCCGCCTTTGAACTACTTGAACCTGTGAACCATTGAACTTTGAACTCTTTCGGTTCAAGGTTCAATCGGTTCATTGGTTCTTCCTCTACCCGTTGTTTCCTTGTTCTTTCTAAGCTCTCTGATCTTCATCACACTTGTTGAACCTGTGAACTCGTTGAACCTGCTAATCTCAAGCATGTTGAGTTCGTAAAAACATATCTGCAGAGTTCATAGATTTAAGCCTGCAGAGTCCATAAATTTCTGCCTACAGAGTCCGTAGATTTCTGCCTGCAGAGTCCGTAGATTTAACCCTGCAGAGTCGTAGATTTCTGGAAAAGCTTTGAAAAATGAAGAACTGAAATGCTCAGAAAAATTTTCGAGAAGGGAAGAGATAATTTTGGCCCTGCAGGACCAAAATAGCTCGTGTTGTTGTCCCAAAACTGAGTGACATTTTTGGGGACCAACAGTTGGCTCCAGTTGGGAAACTTTTTTCTATTGCAAAAAGCAATTGAAGGGAGTAGAATCCAGAATCTCCAGTGCCTTGAAGTGTGCCATTGGGCTACGGAGTCATGCTACCCAAAAAGAAAGGCGACAAAAAAGAAATCGAAAATCACAAAACAGAACAAAGACTACAAATATACAAATGTATAGGTGAATTTATTTGGTACTTCGAGAATTGAAGTACCTCAGATGCTGCCCCTTGAGAAGCAGTGAAATGGCATTTTGTCCTGATAAACCAGCAAGAAGCCATTTTCTCCCCAGAATCGGTGATGGGTGAATGGAACTCTCCACCAGGAAACCAATTTCCTGTGTCCTCCCTTTGGTTTTCTCCTCTTGCCCTACAGCAAGACTTGACTTTTAATCCGAAAACCACGAATCTTTGCTCTCTTGGCAAAGAGTTCATTTTTCTGATTTTGATGCGCAGCAGCGTGGTCCATTACCATAATTGGTTGCTCCCCTAGTTCAATCCAGCACATGATTTGATTGTTCCCATTCAACATTTGCCAATGATTGGCACTATCAGGCATGCTTGGTGTTGTTCCGTCTGAACCAATTCCTAGATCGTCACCTACAGGATTTTCATCTGTTGAAACATGAATGTCTTCAGTAGACAAAAAATAATTACCCCTGCCTGAAGACTCAAACAAAATTTGACCTTTTGGCCTTGATGTCTGAGTGACAACGTATTTTGCCTCCTTCTCAGGGAGCAACCTCTGCATTACACCTTTCACAGGTATTCTCGCCTGAGACAAGTCCACGCTTAATTCCCCTCCAACATCCTTGCAGAAGTTCCGCCCAAAAAGCATGCCATATGATGCTGGGACGTCGGCCACTAGGACAGTCATCTTGATTCGCTTGTCTGGAAAGGCAGCAAATGCAAATTGGACGTCTTTAATTTGCCCCAGCAGTGGCACTTGTTTGTTCTCCATGGAGAAACATCTCTCAAATGTCTTGGTCAGTGTGAGACCCAGAGATTCTGTCACTTTAGCAAGCATGACATTGTCTGAAGCCCCAGAATCAATGATGCAATTGTTCCGCTGATGTCCATTTATCAGCAATGAGACATAAAAAGGTTCAGTCCTGTCAGGAGCAGCAGGGGGAGCAATGACAAGGTTGTTCCTGGTGGGTGCATTCCTAGGGGAATCATGTGTCACTTTGAGAATTGCTTGTTCAACAAGGACGTTCTGGTTTTTAACACATTGAACCAGTCTGTCTAATTACTCAGGATGGGACTGCAGAAATTCAAATTCAGACATTTGAATTTTGGTTTTCTTTATATGGTCAATGATATCAAATGCCTGGAACGAGCTAGGAGCAGAGGATGAGAGTTCATCCTTTTTATTTTTGAAAAGGGGAGGACTGGACTGCGAATTTGAAGTATAAGGCGTAGGGGCATTTGGAGTACTTACCTTTCCCGCAATCACCGGGTCCTTTGGCTGGAAAGGAAGAGTGGATCCCCGCTTAGCAATTGAAACTGCTGGTTGAGGTCGCTCCTCTGCTTTCTCCTTATCAGCGTGTTGAGCTGATTGATTTTTGGACCGGGTGAATACAGCGTATGATCCTTCAGCCGCATTGCCTTCACTTCTGGGTTCATCCTAATAGTTCAGGAAACCAATATGGGAGTCGCCAGCTAATTCTTCTTCTTTCTCAGTGAAGAGATTAACATCATCTTCAGGATTCAACTCAGGCTGAAATGAAAAATCCGGTTCAGCTTCAAGATATCCAACTGCTGAGTTGTTTGGAGGTGCTTCAAGGGCAAGGTTCCTCTGTGGAGGAGGAAGGCGATTTTGTTGTCCCTGATTCCTGGCAGCATTGCCTTGGTACCCCTGATTCTGAAATGTCCTCCTGGGCATATCTTTGTATGCAGGAGCAGATGACGTCCCTTGCGCCATTTGCTTTCTGAGAACCAGCTATTCATTTGCTAACTTCTGCACCATTGGATCAGTGGTGGCTGAACGGGAGTATTCAAAAGAAGGAGAAGATTTACCTCTGCTTGGATCTCTTCTTATCTTTCCAGCAAAGATAAGGTCATCTTCTACCTCAGTAGCCAAGTCTTGAGCAGCAGCAAGGTCTATGTGTCTAGCCCGTCTCAGCAAGAAACTCACTTCAGGTAGTTGTGAGTTGATGAAGAAGCATTTGAGGTTCTGAGGTGTCGACTGGGCGACCATGGGAATCCTGTGCCTCAGCTTGTCGAACTTGGCAATAAAATCCCTCATAGGCTCATGTGGCTCCTTCATCTATGTGAGTTGGGCCAGCAAGGCATGTGCATCTTCTGCAGGCTTGAACTTGGCTTCAAATTTGTTTTTCAGAGTGTCTCAATCAGTCACTAATCCTGCCTGCAGGTGGTAAAACCAGTCTGCAACAGCACCTTGTAGTGTCTCTATGAATAGCCTGACCGCTATGTCTTCAAATTCCACCCCAATCACACCGCACGCTATGCTGAAGGCTGCAATGTGTTCATCAGGGTGAACTTTCCCATCACCAAAGAATTTGGGGAAGTTCTTCCTCGAGCTGCGTGGAAGCTCATGCAGGGGTGGAGTAAGGTTGAGTGGATCAAATGAGTTACCCCAGGGGCCCTGCGCTGTCATGATTGGATTATGAAAAATGGGGATAACAAATCTGGGTGGAGGCAGAGCTCTATTAACAGCAGAAAAAGAAGCTCTGCCTTGTGTTGGTGACCTGGTAGGGGTAGGAGGAAGACTCCTAGTTCGTTGAAGGTGAGGTTGTAGAGGAAACAAATCAAAATTGCTCTGCTGCACTAACTCAAAAACAGGGTCAACAACACCTTGAGATTTCTGGCCTCTTGTATAGTGTGGAGCTGCCAGATTTGAAACAAAAGAATGGAAAAGGACTGGTCCAGCTTCAGCTTGGAGCTTGAGGCTTCAAATTGCTTGTCCTTCCCAGTAGTTCTGGTTTTGCAGACCAGATAATATAATGGATATGGAGGATGGTAAGGCTATAATAAAAGTGGGTAAGACTCAGATAGGAGTCGCCATAATCTAAAATGGATAAGGGTTAAATGATAGTGGGTAAGACACAGGGGATGTTTCAATCTGAAGCTTGAGGCTCCAAATTGCACAAAATTACTGTGTCCCCAGCAGAGTCGCCAAAAACAGTTGGGTGAATATTTTGTCGGCCAGCTAACTGGTAACCAAAATAGTTCCTATCACCACAGCATAGGAAGATTGGTCGCCCAGATGTGCAGCTTTACTACATCAACTGAAAACAAATCTTCCTCTCATCAAGGGGAGGTTCCCTATTAAATATGCGGAGGCTATATACTATATATATAAGCAGAAAGTAAGACACGAAGGTAGAATAAACCATCCATCTCTCTTTTTTCAAAGATGATGCTAACAAACAGAGGAGAAATCTTGGGTGATTGGTGAAAATACTTCTCTTCTTTCAGAAGTAACGTTCAGCCAAGAGCCAGATCCCTTCCTGGATAGTAGAAATCCTGATGAAATGACAGAAGGCACTTCTCTTCTTTCAGAAGTGCTTGTTCTTGCAAACAACAGGAATCTTTCTGGTAAGTAACCGGTAACCAAAGGTGCAAAGTAACCAGCACCCTGAAATGTAGCGCAAAGTCTCCACCTCAACTGCCCAAGAGTGAAATAAGAACAATGAGGGCACAAAGTCATCCCATGGTCTTTTACACAAGAACAGAAAGAAAACACACTAAAGGCAATTGTGGAGGCACAAAGTCTCTCCACAGTTAGCTTCAGGACACCTTCCTGATTACTTTCACTAGTTTTGTTTGCCAAATTAAATAAACAAGTACACTTTCAGAAGACAGACATAAGAACGATCTCCTAAAATGATACAAGCTATAACAGCACAAAGTTTGCAAACAACTTGCTTTCTCATTCAAATAAAATGATATGAACAACAATCTGAGCTCAAAGTCTCAGTATTCGCCTTTCAATTTGGGCAGAGTTTTGCTTCTGTATTGGAAAGATCTCCCTTTTCACAAAACAAGAGATTTCATTATATAAAGGCCGAGAGAGGCTTGGCACATCGTTCCATGGAATGGCCCATGCTGCGCATTCAATGCCTTGAATGCATTTTCGGCTCTGTCAAAGGGGCATGATGGAACAGGGCGGCTGCCTTAACTTTGGCGTGTCATTTTATCTCAACTGTCATCTTCTGGGTCTGGACCATCCTATCAGTTCTCTCTTGTCTGCACAGCTGCCCACTTTGTCTTTACTCCAAGGGGGACAAACAGGGGGCGTCTTCAATGTTTAAGGACTCAAATATCTGTTTTTGCGCACTATTCCAACTACTGAAATAACTACTGCAGATATTTCCCTCTTTGTCTCTCCCTGCTGCGATTTGATCCCTCGGGCTACCTTTTCCAGCTTTGCTGGCTCTTTCGGCTTCTCTCGGCGGTTCTTCCCTTTGAATGCATTCGGGTCTGCGCTCAAGCTTTTAAAGATCAGCGGCTATTTCATTGCCGTGAATTTGACCATTGCGGGCCTGTCATCTTCTTTAGCAATTCCTTCGTGTCTTTCCCGCTTGCTTTGGCCGCTTTCCGCTGATTTCAGCAGGAGACACGTGGCATATTCCGCTGGAACAGGTGAGGACACTTGGTAGCATTCAGTTAACTTTAGCAACTCACTCGGGGCCCACCACAGTCCTTACGAAACAAAAGGGAGAGACTGCGGATGTTGACACTTGTCGGCTTCCGCTGTGTTATAATGAAACACGTGGCACGTTCCGCAACTTTGAAACTTATTAGAAAATGTGTCCCGGTAGACGACACTTGGCAACTTTCCGCTTCGACTCTAGAAGGGACACGTGGCGACTTCCGCTGCACTTTGTCTTTTACCATCGGGCGTTTTTCTGCGGGCTTTTCTCTTCAGTCAGGCTTATATCCTTCAGACCACCAGACAAAAGTCCGAAGGAATTCCTTCGGACTTTGTTGCGGGAACTTTTTCTAAGGGATTCCCTGTTCGCTTTTGCTCGCTGCCCTCCGCAAGGGCACTCGGCTTGGTTCATTGCCCTCCGCAAGGGTATCTTTTTCCTCTGGCTTTGGGGCAGCCCCTTGAACCTGCTGATTGAACCAACTGTTTGTTGCTTCTCTCTTTGACTGAGGCCGCCTTTGAACTGCTTGAACCTGTGAACCATTGAACTTTGAACTCTTTCGGTTCATTGGTTCTTCCTCTGCCCGTTGCTTCCTTGTTCTTTCTAAGCTCTTTGATCTTCATTGCACTGGTTGAACCTTTGAACCTATGAACTCGTTGAACCTGCTAATCTCAAGCATGTTGAGTCCGTAGAAACATATCTGTAGAGTTCGTAGATTTAAGCCTGCAGAGTCCGTAGATTTCTGCCTGCAGAGTCCGTAGATTTAAGCCTGCAGAGTCCGTAGATTTCTGGAAAAGCTTTGAAAAATGAAGAACTGGAATGCTCAGAAGAATTTTCGAGAAGGGAAGAGATAATTTTGGCCCTGCAGGACCAAAATAGCTCATGTTGTTGTCCCAAAACTGAGTGACATTTTTGGGGACCAACAGGGATGACTGATGTCTCTATGATAATCAGGAATGAAACTCCCTCTTATCACAAGGATCCATCAGTAATGACTTATCATTCCCTGTTGGTTTTGTTCCACAGTTTTGAAACTGCAAATGTGGTAAATTATGTATATGGCAGCATTAAGCCTTTGCATGATTATCAAAATGCTTTGCAATGTGGCTGTTCTAGGTTAAGTCTCTATCTCATCTTAGTTCAAGAGTTTCAGAAGCTTTTAGATTTAATATGTTTTTTTCTTGTTATTGCTTCTTGTCATACAAGAAAACATTGATGCTGTTAAGGGCTGAACAAGACCTAAACTCGGCAGTGTCACAGCATATGGATAGTTTCATTGATAGTCTTACCCTATCCTTTGTAATGTCTTTTCTCTCCCTCCTGATTTCACCTCCCAGGAGCAGACGCTGATGTAAGTTTCCTCTTTATATAATACAATTTTAAGCTTTTTTCATAAAAAATATAGCAATATTTGGTAAACTATAATACTTTTATTTTATTTGAATCCTAAGCTATTTGAATGGTTCATGTAAACTCCAATATCATGTAACCTTTTTCAAATATGATGCACAAACATAGGACTTCTATGGAAATTGAACAAAGTTAGAGATTGGGAGTTCCTATTACGTAACATTTTTCAAATATGATGCGCAAACATAGGATTTCTATGGAAATTGAACAAAGTTAGAGGTTGAGAGATCCATCACATCGGCTAATGTAATACTATACTAGAAGGATTATTAATGAACCAGATTTTCTGCGTCTAGACAATTTCAGGGGAAGGAAATCTAGAACCGGACCTTACATTTATTTTCCTCAACCACTTGTTTCTGTATGGTTGCTTCAATAGATTGAGGTACGGGGGAAAAGCTCCCATTCAGCTGCCTACTAACTATAAAAAAAAAATTAGGTTAAAATTTGTTACATAGAACAACACTACAGGCATGGATCATTTATGCTCAGATATTTGGCATTCCAAAGGGCAAGCATATCTTTTCATAAGCATATGATCAAAGCCATTGTGCTATGAAGTATTCTCCCATAACTGTAGTCCACACATTTTCAGGTGCTTTACTTTTATCTTCTATAATTTTCTTTTCAAGTGATTAAATGCTTCTTACATAACTATTTCTCCAGTCTACTAATTCTGAGTTCATAACTCACTCAAAGGGTCATATTCAACAGTAACAAACAGAAAAACCTAAATGTGAATTATCATGTATTTGTGCACTTGAAGACATACTAGACACATAAAGAGAAAATCTCTGCAGCATCTAAATGGTTGACACCATATTAACTAAGAGGCTTCAAACTTCCACCGTCCATAATAATTGTTTGCAAGATTTAAGGGTATAAATTGTGTAGGATAAGATTTAAGTTTTAATGTATGCAATTTCTATCCTGAAATATTTCAGCCAACAATATTAACTATGAACATAAAAGGGAAACAATAAAGACAATGGAAACAGAGTTGCAAATTAATTGACAGTTTGAAAAGGGGCACTGAAGCAAATAGTAGCATACCCCCGTGCCATCCTTCGTCTTGGAATCTGTTCTAAATACAGTCAGCTCAGGTCGCCTACCAACTGCAACTTGTTGGACAAATGGCATGAGATTGTTTGGAATTCCCCGAGGATCTTCACCAATAATTCCACTAGGATGAGCTCCAACAGGATTGAAATATCTAAGCAACATAATCTTCCACTCGGGATCTGCCTGGTGAGCATCACGGCAAATTTCTTCAATAAAGAGCTGCATGATAACATGAGAACTGAATCACAAATGAGGTACAAAAACTGATTCAAAATAATAATCAAGATATTCCATAATATCTATGAGCAACATAGCAAACTACAGTTTACATGTAATACTGGCAGCTATTTGCACAACCAAGCTGAAGCTGCCCTACCTTTGTGCGTCCATAAGGGTTCATTGCACATAGTGGGAAATCTTCTATGCATGGGACCTCCTCTGGCTGGCCATAAACTGTAGCAGATGATGAGAACACTAGCTGCAGATATCCATTACATCAATCAGTTTACATAAACATATAAAATATGTAAAGGACTATTTTATTTTAATGGGCCAAATCCCACAACTGTGAAAATGTATACATAAAAATAGTCATGTAATAAACTATTCCTTTAAAATTTGGATGGTTGACTAAAGGTGGCATTCTTGATTAGTTGAAAAAATAAGAACAGAACTCAAATGAGAAAAACGTATAATGCAAACCAGAATAAAAATGTAGAATATTATGATCCAGGAATCAACCCAAAACTGTCAATGGGACTGACATATGGAATATGCCATTTACAAATAGTGGGCTCAACATATGGGTCCACAATTATAGATAGGCTTACATATCTGTGCAATCAATATTCTCAAACAATATTACTTTGAAGAAAACACTACTAAAATCTTACTCACCAGTAGACTTGCATATCCATAGAAGCTAAAGAAGATGGTGCAGGAGACTGAAGTAGCGCTCTTGCAGTCCCATGATCCACAATTTCAGATGGGTCCATCTATTATTTTATAATTTTAAAAAACAATAAAATGTCTGATGACAAGATGGGCCCCACTGTAAGCGACATGCTACTAAACCCTTGAAAAACGTGTACATGCACCCTAAGTACAGAATGTAAACTAGTAAACAATGCCACAGACACTACACACTTCCACAGCATTTGAGGCATGTAAGAGAGGTGATGGATATATCATTCACTTACATGACCAACCTTAAGATGGGGGTTACAATTGACTTGAACTGGTATGCTCATAGACTCAAAGTGTAACTTTTTATTTTGAAAATAAGGTGAAAGGTGACTTCCAAGGGAAACAAGAAAGAAACTTAAGAAGGCTAATTTTCAAGTCCTTTTGAAACTTAACAATCAGGTATGTGCTGAGCTCCATTTGCTTAGAAAGTATATACTATCTGCTGATGCCATGGCTCAATTTGAAATGTTTGGTCTCCTTGCCAGGCGAATGTTTTATATAGCCTTTAATGTTATACTTTTGTGTTTCCAATGTAATACATGATAGTCTTGCCTCTGACAGAAATCTTCAGAATCCTTATACAATCAACGTCTGTGGCCAAATGTAGTTTTGGATAAATGGTCATGTTATTTTAAAAATGGCCTGACACAACTAGCAATTAAGGTCAAAAGCATTTTCAGCAGGGGACCTTGTAATTTTGCCTACTAGACTATCAAAATTTCAACCTTAAGTCAGGGAAGTTACAGATTAGATGAAAGGAACCGTGTCATGAAAGAACCTCAATCATATGGAGTAGTGCAAGTGCAACATAAGGAACTTCATGGAGACCTTTCAAATCATATGATAAATAGCAATGGTTTGAGCCAGTACGACTCTTAAAGAAGAAAAAATTGTAAATATTAAATAGAAAACTAGAGCAACAAATGGAAACAAAATGACAGGTTCATGCCATTCACACCTCTCGAAAGGTACTTTAGTGCAAATATAACAAGCATTTGATGGCTAAAAACCATTAGAGCCATTAAAGTACTTACGAAAGGCATGTATAAATTAAATACGTGTCAGTTAAGTATCAAGCAGAAAAGCAGTTGAGAAATGAGAAGGGAGGAAAACATCAATAGAATGAAGTCCGACTTTCCCAAGCCAGATAAGATATTGACACATCAAAGTCATAATAAAAAATACAATTGACATGTGGAACTCAGATAAAGAAACCATGACAGATCGAGGTCAAACACTGACCCATGGTGAAGGACTCTCATCATTTACTTATATGCAGAATTGTTATAAAATCATGCATTCTTATAATTCATTATAGTATTCACAGCAAGAATCATCCGTTAGAGCTCATTATCCAATGCAAAAAGTTAGATAAACATGGTGTTAATGCCCATTCATACCCTTATGACAGTGCAACGTAGAGAATTCATCCAATTTTCATAAACAATTTATAGAGGAAGCATTTACAAGCAAATATAACAAGCATTTGATGGCTAAAAACCATTAGAGCCATTAAAGCACTTACGAAAGGCATGTATAAATTAAATACTTGTCAGTTAAGTATCAAGCAGAAAAGCAGTTAAGAAATGAGATGGGAGGAAAACATCAATAGAATGAAGTCCAACTTTACCAAGCCAGATAAGATATTGACACACCAAAGTCATAATAAAAAACACTATTGACACGTGGAAATCAGATAAAGGAACCATGACAGATTGAGGTCAAACATTGACCCATGGTGAAGGACCCTCATCATTTACTTATATGCAGAACCTTTATAAAATCATGCATTCTTAGAATTCATTATAGTATTCACAGCAAGAATCATCCATTAGAGCTCATTATCCAATGCAAAATGTTAGATAAACATGGTGTTAATGCCCGATCATACCCTTATGAGAGTGCAACGTAGAGAATTCATCCAATTTTCATAAACAATTTATAGAGAGGAAGCATTTACAATATCATATGCATTGACAAATGGGCATTTTGAGCATTACCTTCTTGCAATCATGATCAATCATAAGTTCCAATAGATTGAAGGTGCCAAATATGTTATTGGTGTAATAAAGTAATGGCTTAGCTACACTCTCTCCCACAGCTTTCAATCCAGCAAAATGAATAACGGCGTCAAATCTACAAAACAAAAGAAAGTTCGTTTTATACATAGACAATAAAGAAACCACTAAGGATCCCTTGCCATGAGAAAAGAGCATCAATCAATTTCAATATAGAGATAAATAAGCAAACCTTAATGTCATACAAAGACAGTCATTAACTGTTGTTTGAACCGACATTCTCAACATAGTACTCATAGCTAGGCCATACTTAGAACAGAGAGAGCGTTTAAATTTTCTTTTAGCTATACAAAGCACATAAATATTACTTTTTTTTTATAAAATCTTAATATTGTATATTATATAAAAAGAATAATTACATCGAACTCTGCTCCTATGAGAGACAAAATCAGGATTGAGAGGTATTGTCATTATGATAGGACGGAAATATCAGCCATAAGTGCCTGAAAGTAAGTGCCAGGTCACCCAAAACAGCACCTAAAGAGCAAGAGAAGTGCCTTTGATTCCAGTACATTAACAGCAGAAGTATTATTAAAACTCTTATACTTGTAACCATATCCACTAAGAACAACCTGAACATGCATGACCAAAGTACAATACTTCCTACCATTTAGCAAAACTATCATATATGTTATCTTGATAGTATTTTTTTCAGCTTTATGTTTTCTATTTGACCAAAAAATGGTCCATACAGTTCTTCTATTGACATTTGGATCATATTGAACAAGATAGAAACTACCGTCCATCATCCTGAGGCCATGGGCTGATGAGCAGCTTCAAGTCCTCCAGTTGAGTGTTTTGGAGGGAGCCAGTTTTATGGAGCAGCAATAAAGCCTTCAGTGGTGTAAGTGGGCACCTGCAAATCAGTGGCTTGTGCCTGGGAGGCTGCTGCATCCGGCTCCGTGATCTGCTGGTTCTCTTTCTTGGATGACCTCATTTAATCATAGCTTTGATTGGGTCATAAAAAGAAAAGTTTTTCAATTGTATGAAAACCTGATCTGCTGGAATTCATTACTAGTTTTCAGCTGATTGATGTAATCTTTATGTTGTTTGGTCAAGATTGTGAGGTGTATGATGCATTCTCCCAAAATTGGGATGATGCAGCCATGTTCCCCCAATTTTTTTCCATGCTGGTCTAATTGATGCCCTTTACCAAAGCCATGTAGATTTGTAGATTTTCGACACTTCTAGGAGACAGGGGATAGCTGAATGAGGGGCCTAGGTACCTTGGGGGTTTGGTTGTGGAGCATGCCTAGCGTCATTCATGTGGGTCTAGGAAACCAACAGATATTTTCTTCCACTCCTTTCCATGAGGAGTGCTGAGTTTTTGTTTTTTCTTCTTCAACTTGACCAGGAAAAGGGAGGAGAATCAGCAGATAAATGGGAGTGGCCTCTAAGACTGATTTAAGAAGTTGGATTTTTCCTGCAAAGGTAAGCCATCTATTAGTCCGCTTGGACAATTTAGCCTTGAGTTGATGGATCACATCTTTCCATAGCTTTGTATTGCATTTGGCATGGAGAGGAAAACCCAGATATCTCATTCGGAGCTTGCCTTCTTGAAATTTAAGAACCCTGAGGATATCTCTCCTTTTTCTCGCAGAGATATTGATAAAGATGACATGTGATTTGTTCTTATTGACCTGTTGTCCAGAAGCTAGTCGATGAGTTTCTAACAATTTCTTGAGATTTTTTATTTCTTGGAGGATAATCAAGGAAAATAAGTGTGTAGTCTGCAAAATGAAAATTGATCTGTCCGTGCCTAGTTGCTGGAAGACCATTGATCTGATTTCGGTCTTTGGCTAATTCCAATATTTTACTCTGAGTTTCCCCCATTATAATAAACAGGTAAAGGCTAAGAGGTTCACCTTGACAAAGCCCTCTGGATGAGAGAAAAGGCTGGCCTAGATTACTGCTTGTGGAGATGCAGAACATGGGAGTATTTATGCAGCTTTGAATCCAATCAATCACTTGCTCACTAAATCCAAAGGCCTGAAGAATACTGTACATCAAGGTCCAATTATATCTATCAAAAGCTTTGCAGATGTCCATTTTGATAAGGATACCTAGATTGTTCTGTTGATTTAGAGCACAAAAAAGTTACTGGGCTACAATTATATTGTCTGAGATGTGGCATCCTCGGAAAAACACAAACTGAGCTTCAAAAATTATTTCTGGTAGTATTGGTTTAATACTGGAAGCTATTATTTTGGAAAGGACTTAGTACACCATATTGCAGAGTGTCATAAACACGTATTGGTCCATTTGATCAGCTTTTGATTTCATTGGAATGAGAACCAAAGTTGTGGTGATCAAATTTTATAGAGTTTTTCTATTAATCCCAAGAAGATTGATAGAAGAATGCTCGGAAACCATCTGGTCCTGGTGCTTTTTCCTGTTTGAAGCAGAAAACTAATTGCTTCGCTTTCTCTTCTGTGATTGGGCTCGTAGTGTCTTACTGTAAGCCTCGGTTATCTCCATTGGTATTAGGTTAACTAGATCCTGTTGAGCCCTTGTTTAGTCTGTAGTCGTGGGTTGCTCTTTAATAAGTTCCTTAAATATGAATAGCATATTGTAAAATCTCCTGTGGCTGTTGGAGATAAGTCCCATCTTTTTTTATATTTGTTGCATGGTGTTAACATCTTTTTAAGACTGAGTTATGGAAATTTTGTGTGTTTGAGTCTCCTTGTTTAACCCATTGCTTTTGTGAACGTCGCCTCCAAAAACAGTTATTCTTTTTCTGGAATTTTTGCCAGATTTCAAAAGAGTGAATTTTCTTGTTCTGCCAGTCGTTTGGTGAAACCAGTCTCTCTGAATTGTTCTTGTAGCATTTCCAACTGATTTTGGATGTCAAAACATTGTATGAAGATATTGCCAAATTATGTTCTGTTCCAGTGCTTCAATTTGTGTTTTGAGGTATTTAAGTTTTTCCATAATTCTGTACATACTGTGGCCTTGAATTTTGTCAGCTTCCCTCCACCCTTTGACTGTTTTCTGTTTTAACTGAGGGTGGGCCAGCCACATCTGCCTCAAACTTGAACGGAGATTAGACTCTGTTGGCTGTAACTGGTTTGATTTGCAGTGAAACAGCCCAATGATTGAAGAGAGTCAAGTCATTAACTTGGGCAAAGAAGTTCCTTCCCATTGTAAACCATTGATCAGATATCAGTATGCTGGCTAGTTTTTCAGCGATATAGTGTCTTCCCTTTCTTCTATTACTCTAGGTGAATTTCCTTGAGCATATTCAATGCCCACCAAGGAGGAATCCTGCTCTGGAATTATTAGGGCCTCTGCTGTCCTGTGATAAAAACTTGTACCTCCCTTTTTTCTTCTCTCTTTGATTGTGGGGAAGTCTCCCATTAGGATGATATTTTTTTTGTTGGAATTGAGGATCCATGACTTGAGTTGTTCTATGAGTGTGATTCTATGATTTCCGTAGTGATGGATATGTACATTTATGATACAGAAATTTTCTTGTAATTCATATGAAAAATAATCGGCCACAAGTATCCAAGTGAAGGATTAATATGTTGAAATTGCATACCTGGAGGGATCCCATTCGATCGTTGCACAGGTTGAATTGCAAAGAATTGATTGCTTTCTCCCACACTGGATTGAGAAGTAGGGTTTCTTCAGAGAACCTGTTCTAAAGGTTTCTTGTAACGAAACCATATCTATTCTTTCTGTCTTCACCTTGTTTCTTAGATAGTTTCGCTTGTTCTGAACACCTGTCCCTCTTGCATTCCATGAGAGAATATGCATTAAATAACCTGGGAGGGAGAAGGGGTATTACCCCTCTTTGAATCCATTGGTGTCTGTTGATTGTGATACCATTGACCCTGTCTGAGATTTTCTGAGTCCATTTTTGCTGTCTCCTCTTCTTCTACTGTCTTAGTTAATGGTTTCCTCTTTTTCTGCATTGTGTTAGCTTTCTTAGACGACTAGATATGTGGATTGGTTGGGACCAGAATCCAGATCTATTAGATAGGAATATTTGCCTACATTTTCTTAAATTCATGGATGGCTTAGTAACACTCTCTTTGGATGTGAAGGCAAGATGATGTGAAAAATTACCTTTGGATATTGACTGTTGTTTCGCAGGCTGATTTACAGGATCCTTGCTGGGTAATGGAGAATCTGGGGTGCATTGAACACCATCCATGTCATCAATATCTAGATATGCTAATACCGCAAAAGGGTTTGGTTGAGAAGGTTTGAGCAGTGTCCAAAAAGGTCCCTAAGAGGATCACCAAACTTTGATGAGAGTTCTCAAATTTGATTTGCTACTCAAGTTATAAATTCTGGTGTTACAAATCTTGGCTAACTTTTGGAAAAAAATTTCAATAACCAGTTCAACTAAGGTGTTCAACCTCAAACCCATCCTAATTTATCTAAATTTTAATACTTTCTTTAGAAACACCAAGTCTAATAAACTACTGCTTGGTGTTTGAATATTTTGATCTCAATTGCTTCCACGACTAGCTCCCCATCACAACAATCTTTGAAAAATACTTATAGAGATGAAGTAGTTCTCCTCAAAACATCCAAGAAAGTGTATTGAGACTGAAGACTAACAAAAAAAATCATTTTTTTCCAAAGCTAACTTTACCTTAGCCATGGTCGAATGATAAAAACAACTCCCGAATAACCGAAACACGAATTATATTTTAAGTATAAAGATCTTGCTTCCAGCCACATTAGGAACTAGTCAATAAACCACTATATTCACACAATGGCTTCTACAAGAAATAAAACTCTCCCTAAAGAATCTTCAAAAAGATGTTAGGTGAATACTCAAAGTTTAAATAAGCACAGGCAATGCAGTTAGACATGATGTAATCGATTGCAAGATAATGTAGATAAGATGAGATCAGTCATTCCATCTGTTTCCCTTAAAATGCAGATACCCTTGGACAGAAACTACAAAATATCTGATCACATGACCATAAATGACAGCATAATGGGAACCAAAATACTCAGTAGTAGATACAGATTGATTGATTCACTAATGATTCAATGGTTTGCTGAATTCACCATGATTCAATGATATAAAAAATACTGAATGAATATACCATGGATAATGCCAACAAAGCTCAATAAATATAAGATGTGTTAAATTACAAGCAAAAACTGAAAAATACATATAACATGCATTTGCCCTTTCTTTTTCCTCTTTTTCTTGTAATGTCCAAATTTCACCGTATTCTTTCTCTTATTTCATCTACCTTCTTGTTTGTTATCCACTAGCTTATTTTTACATTGGTCATCCACTGTCTTCTTGTATTCTCTCTTTATTGCTCACTATCTTTCTGATAAGAACTGATAGTTGAATGCAGAATTACCTTTCCAACACACAAAATATGGACTTAGTTTGAAAACCTTATAACTACAATTTAAGACATCTTTTTGGCTCTCATTAAACATAGACATAGTTTTGCAAAACCTACACCTTTTACCTTTGTACTTTTGTACAATTGGTATTACAAGCCATACAGCTTTTTTGTATTGCATACCATGTTGCTAATTTGTATATTTCTGAAATATTTGGTGCTAAATGAAGAGTTTACAGGTACAGTTGCGGCTAAATCTTACTTCATCTCTCGCTCTCATAAGTAAGTTCATATCACTTTCCTTTTTCTGTTCGCTATGTTTTACTCCTCTCTTTGTTGTGTACTATCCACTTAACTGTTATTAATATTTTCTCGCAGGCTTTGTTTCTGTTCCTTTTTAATTAGCAAGTCTGGTTCTTTCGTTAGTGTTACACTATGGTTGTTCTAATTTGATATTAATTTAAAACTTTTAAGCTAAAACGGAACTTTATTTTTTCAGACAATACTCCAAGGAGTTCACCTATTTACACCTGAATAAATCTTGGTGCCTACAGATTAGAACCTTAAAATCTATTCACACGCCAATACCCAGTATGAAATATACTGTTGCAAAGTACCCCCAATTCATGTCTTAGGAAACCCAGCCTTGAGAAACTTACTACATAGCGTTAACCAAAAACATTTGGATGAAAACAAACCGAGCAAAAATGATAACCATTTAAGCTCAAGCATATGAGACCTTTTAACCTATCAATTTGTTCCCATTTCCAAAAATCTTACTGAAACACAATTGACAATTGAAGTGAATATGCTCACTTCGATTATTTTATATGTTTCAGCCTGATAAAATAAATTTTGAAATGTTTTCATTAGATTCTACCATTTGAAATTTCTTAGTGTAATTCAAGGACCAAAAAGACCAAACAATCAAGAGATGAGTATCATTTCAAGGACCAAAAAGAAAAATAAGTGCCAAAATATAGCAATGGAGTGCCACAAAAAAGGTGTTGACCAAATCTTTAAAGGTAGAAATATAGGATAAAACCCACTTTTCCAATGAAAACACTTTCTTCATAGCTTCTTTATCCTGAAGATCAACCTGCAAAGCAGAGGCCAAATTTGCAAACAATCAACTTTCAGTTATCACTAGAATATTCAACACAATGCTTCTAATCTTTGTATAAATTTAGATAAATCACCACTCGTCTTTGCAAATAGAAAGCATCTTATTATGTTACATCCCAATTTCTCGTTAAGCAAACTTACTTGATTATCCGTGGATATTTATAGTTGGTGATTTGATTTGATTATTATTTGGTTTAGCTATAAGTCATATGTTGTTATGGGACAGATGTATGTTGTTTTGATTTCATGATTATATCGCTATGAGTTAACTGTATTGTATATTCTTTATAACGTGATCATGTTGATTTGTTATTTCAGCAGTATTTTATAAGATATGTCACAATGTTATAGACTAACTACCTACTTGTTGTGAGTTTGACGCTAAAGAGAGACTCATCCCTTAGAGCATGACGAAAGGAGACCATCATTGGAGAGAGTGACGTAGATGGAGTTGTTGGAGGATGACAGAGGAACGGCTAAAACCCTCCACACATCATATTAAATAGTACATATTAAATGCATAATTTGAATTGTTAGCGTTAGTATGTTTTCGATGATTGTTTGCATTTAGATAATTGTTTATGCATATTAATTGTGTGTTAATTCAAATTTATGCCTACATGGAATTAATTTCGTATGGTTGCGTTGTGGTGTTATGTGCTTATGTCATTGTTGTCAACCTGGAGCTGCGCCATGGTTCGAAGACGTGCGCTAGACGGCCAGTCCTCTATCCCGCTGAAACAATGGGATCTTCTCACGAGGGTGGGTGCCTCAATAGTGAGAAGAACCTCCAGATAAGGCTGGTTCCTATATGATGTATCAATTTGGATTCCTACTCTACGCTGCGGACTACCGTGGAAAAAGGAGAAAGGAAACTTAAAGGGGAAATCCTACCTAAAGGAGTGATACACCAGAATTTTGATCCACTCAATTTGGAACCTTGAACACTGAACGAACAAGGGAAAAAGAAGACCTTAGACTTCAATTAATCACTTATGCATAAGTATTTCGTGCAACGGTTCGATTCAATGACCAAAACCTGAGGGAAAACGATGGAGAGAGGTCTGATAAAAGACACTTTGCGGCCACCTAAAATCCACTTAAAGTTTCAACAAAAGACAATAAAGAACACTTTAACGCGACCTGCACAAGGATAATATAGCAACTAGGTATGAAACAAAATTTGGGAAAGGAGAGAACTCTACCACTTATGCAAATTGCTGAAGAAATATACACTATGCCAATGCTTGAAAATTGAAAGTACAATCCTTCTTATTGATCGAAGAGGTTACACAAATTCACCAATGGCAGAGTCTGGTCTAACCAAGAGAGATTGGATCATTTTAATCAACGCTGAAAGTCCTTATATAGAAAATTACAAGAGGTCAAAGATTGGCGTAGAAACTTGAAGAGAAAGATTCACTTTTGTTTAACTCAAGGCTTTACTTGTCCTTTCAATAGAATATATTTTTCCCTTTGTCCTTGCATGAAGTTTCTTTGTTTGATGAAGCGCACTTATCTTTGTTATGAACTGCCCACTCCTTTTTGCATGGAAATCCACGCAAATGTCAAATTTAGAACTCCATGTGAGTTGCTTGATTGCCGAGTTGTAGCGTTTGAGAACTGAGTTAATCGTTTGGTACGCTGAGGTGGACGGAGAGATCATTCTTCTTCGCATGGAAAGCTCCTAGTGGATGCGGTGTTTTAATCAATTAGTCAACTCTAAATCTGGAACAGTCAACTCGTCGTTCGAATTTGGGACTCCTACTGAAGTTGATTTAGACTTTCGGATGTATGAGCTAACTGAAGATAAACAGGTCCTTAATAATCGGTCAACTGAAACTTTGATCAATATTCGAAAATAGCTCTGATGTTCGAAAATAGCTCCTACTTGCATGTATTCTGTTCTGCTCTGATAGTTCTGGTACGATTCCGTATTCAACTCCTTCGTCGGATTATCTATTTTCTATTCTCTTTTGCACAGTCGGCTTCCATTTATTTCGGATTTCTTGTCTCTTTGGTTCCAACGGTTATTTCCCGCAGTCAAAATTTGACGGCTTGCGGGGCGTCACCGGAAGCTTTATTCCTTTGGACTTCCTTCTTGCCACTTTCCCGCGGCTTTATTGGCTTTGCGTCTTTACTGTGGACAAAAAGTCCGCAAGAATTATCTCGGTCTATGGCCTTCGGAATTCTTTCGGGTTTTTTGGTCGGTCTTTTCTCCGAATTCCTTCGGACAAAAAGTCTGAAGGAATTAGTCCTTCTCTTGCCTTAGCATTTCCCTGTTTTTTCCTTTGTTTCCTCCGCGGACTTGGCTTTGTGTAAGCCTTCCGAATTTCTTCGGACTTTTTGTCCGAAGGATATGTCTTTGCCTTTGCTCTATTTCAAAGTGCCCTTCGGCACCAAGTGTCCTCTGCCCGTGCCCTTCAAAAAAATTGGAGGGCACCCGGGCTTTTGCAACGGTCCTTGAATTTGTCCTTGTACCTTCCCGGAAGGGTAGGTGCCCTTTGGGATTGTTGTAAATGACCCTTCCAAAGGGTCTTGGCTTTTCCTTTGTTGACTTTGGTGGACTTTTGGATTCTCCCAAATTTCTTCGGACTTTTTGTCCGAAGGATATTAGTCCTTCGCTTTTGCCTTCGACTGCCCTTTAGAAAATTTGCAAGTGTCCTTTCCGACAACCAAGTGTCCACCGCAAGGGCATTTAGCCCTCCCTCTGTGCCTTTCGGAAAAAATGGAGGGTACCCGGGCTTTTTGCAAAAGTTCTGAATTGGATCTTTGTACCTTCCCGAAGGGTAGGTGCCCTTCGGGATTGTTGTAAATGACCTTTCCGAAGGGTCTTGGCTTTAAACCTTGCTTTATTAGGGGGACTTTTGCCGAAGTATTCCTTCAGACAAAAAGTCCGAAGGAATTACTTCCTTTGTTTTAGGCACTTTGGCTTTGTCTTCTGCCTTGCGGACTTTTGTCCTTGGCATTTTTCCGAAGTAAAAGCCTTTTGATGAACCATTCCCTTGGAATTTTCCTGTTGTAGCGAAGGCCTTTGCCAAAAAGGCAATGTATTCTTTCTTCCTTGGCTAGAGACGTGAACTTTCTAAATGACAAAAGACAATCTGACTTCTGGAAGAATTGTCAACAGTCATGTTATGGAATTCGTGATTGAACATAGATTTGCGTGATTCGGTTACAACTGCGTATAGCCTAACCATCGCGTTTTGATGTAATTGTGGATTTACCATTTCCAATTAAAAGAATATTAACGGCTTACATTAATAGTATTATTATTAAGTCATCATGATTGATTATTTGTACTATATGAATATTTATTAATAAGTTATTTGAAAAATATAAAAATAGAAAATAAAATAAATAAAGCAAATAAAACAAGCTTTACAATAAAACAAAATATTTTCAGTTTTTTCTTTAAGGCTAATTTGTGAAAAATAGAAGATTTAGCGGCTTAAGGAAAGTTTTTTTAAAAAGGAGAAAAATCATTGAATAAAAAAAAAGAAAAGAATAGCTTTAAAAGGGCGAGTCATAAAACAGCCATATACAAGAAAGAAGGTACAAATAGATAAAAAAAGAGAAGGCAAGAAAGGAGCGAATTGGAGAAAAGCAAAAAAGGAGATAAAAGAATAAGAGAAGGGAGTGAAGCGCAATAATAACAAGGAAAGAAAGAAAAATCATAAAGGGAGAGAAGCATGTGGAAAAGAGGAAAGCGTGGAAGAGGAGAAGAGGAAGGGAATAGAAGGAGCACGTGATAGTGCAAAGAGGCTGAGCAAACAGAACAGAGGAAAGGAAGACATAGACGTCTAGCAGCATCTGGTGCTGAGGTAGGTGAAGTTAATAAGTTTTTGTTTGGCGAAATTCTGTATATCATGTGATTTTGACATATATTACTGTGTATGAATTGTGAGCGTATAAATCGCTGCTTATATATACTGCTGTTATATACTTAGCAAACTAACTTGCTATTAATTTGAATATATTAGGGATAGTTCACAACATATTAATAAGAATATCTAAACTAACGAACTATGTATAAACAGTGATGAACATATGTATGAGAATATCTAAACTAGCGCTATATATATAATGTTTTTGACTTCCAAAATTTAAAAAACAGCGATTTACTTATATGTATGAACTCTGTATGTGTGTGTGTATATATATATATATATATATATATAAAATGTTATTATCTATATTATACTAACAAACTTACTAAGCGAGCCAAGTAAGCTGTATATATTATAACAGATAATATATATATATATATATATATATGTATTATGTTTGTTGTTCCCCAAAAATGTCACTCATTTTTGGAACACGAGCTATTTTCAACCTGCAGGGCCAAAATTATCTCTTCCCTTCTCGAAAATTCTTCTGAGCATTCCAGTTCTTCATTTTTCAAAGCTTTTCCAGAAATCTACGGACTCTGCAGGCTTAAATCTACGAACTTTGCAGATATGTTTCTATGGACTCAACATGCTTGAGATTAGCAGGTTCAAAGGTTCAAAGGCTTTTGCACTTTGGTTCAATCAAAAAGGGAAGCATCAAGACAAGGATTGAACCATTGAACCTTGAACCGTTTCGGTCCAATGGGTTCAAAGGTTCAAACGTCATCAACGAGAAGCTAAGCACTTCGGCAACGGTTCAAAGTTCAACCGTTTCAAAGTTCCGCAGCCCCCAAGCACCTAGCGAAGTCTCAAAAGCTTGAACCGTTGAACTGTTGAACCTTGAACCACTTTGGTTCATCGGTTCAATGGGTTCAACGATCAATCGGTTCAACGTGTCGGGTTCGAATGTTCAAACACTGCCTCAGTTATGAAGAGAAACGCGCGCAACAGGTGTCAAGCAGATGCTGCCAAGTGTCAACAGCGAAAGATGCCACGTAAGATTCAGCGGAAAACGACGTGTGTCACTTGTTTGATGTGGCGGAACTCGCCACGTGTCAAAGGACGGGGCACACTCAAATACAAAGGCACGCATAGAGCCAAGGAAAGGTTTCCTTCAGATAAATTGCCCGAAGGAATTCCTTCGGACATTTTGTCCGAAGGAAATAAAGGATAAAACCCGTCGAGAGAAGCATAAAGAGACAATAAAGCTGAGAACGCAGCCCCGAGAGCTTAAATTCCAAGAAGAGACAAAGCTGGAAAAGACAAAGCAGAAAGAGGACAAAGAGGAAAATATCTACGCAGTAGTTATTCCGGTAGTTGGAATAGTCTGCGAAGTAGATTTTCTAGCTTGCAAACATTGAGGACGCGGCCTGTTTTTCTTCCATGAAGTAAAGGCAAAATGGACAGCTGCGCAGACGTCAGAAGGGACAGACCAGATGATCCAGACTCGGGAGAAGACATATGGGATGAAATGACACGCCATAGTTAAGACAGCCGCCCTGTTTTCAACGTAGTCCTTTGACAAACCTGGAAATGCATTCAAGGCATTGAATGCACAGCATGGGCCATTCTATGGAACAAATCACCAAGTCTTTCTTGGCTGCTATATATTGTAATCTCTTTTATTGTTTTAGAGAGATCTTCCCCTTACCAGAAGCGAAACTCTGCCCAAATTGAAAGGCATTATTGAGACTTTGAGCTCAGATTGTAATTTCATATTATTTTATCTGAATGAGAAAGCAAGTTACTTGCAAACTTTGTGCTGTTATAGCTTGTGCTATTTTAGGAAATTGTTCTTATGTCTGTTTTCTAAGAGCAGTCTTGTTTATTTGATCTAACAAGCAAAACTAACAGAAGTAATCAGGACGGTGTCTTGAAGTCAGTTGTGGAAGACTGTGTGCTGTCTGCAATTGTCTTTAGTGTGTTTTTAGTTTCTATTTCTGTGTAAAGGACCTTGGGACGACTTTGTGCCCCCATTGTTCTTCGTATCTCACTCTTGGGCAGTCAAGGTGGAGACTTTGTGCTACATCTTAGATTGCTGGTTACTTTGTACCCTGTTACCGGTCACTTGCTCCTTGAAAGAACTGTTGTTTCCTGCAAAAACACTTCTGAAAGAAGAGAAGTGCCTTCAGTGTTTCCCAGGATTTCTACTATTTAGGAAGGAATCTGGCTCTTGCCTGGAAGTTGCTTCTGAAAGAAGAGAAGCACCTTCCCCATCACCTAAGATTTCTCCTTTGTTTGTTTGCATCATCTCTGAAAAAAAAGAGATGGATGGTTTGTCCTACCCCCTATGTCTTATTTTCTGCATATATATAGTATATAGCCTCCTGCATCTCCTGCATATCCATAGGGAACCTCCCCTTGATGAGAGGAGAGATTTGTCTCCTGTTGATGCAGTAAACCTGCACATCTGGCCGACTGATCTCCCTATGCTGTGGTGATAGGAACTATTTTGGTCACCAGTTAGCTGGCCGACAAAATATTCACCCAACAGTTTTTGGCGACTCCGCTGGGGACAGTAATTTTGTGCAATTTGGAGCTTCAAGCTTCAGATTGAAACATCACCTATGTCTTACCCACTATCATTTAACCCTTATCCATTTTAGAGTCTGGCGACTCCCATCTGGGTCTTACCCACTTTTATTATAGCCTTACCATCCTCCATATCCATTATTTTACCTGGTCTGCAAAACCAGAGTTGCTGGAAAAGAACGCGCAGTTTGAAGCCTCAAGCTTTACGTTGAAGCAGGCCCAGTTCTTTTCCATTTTTGTCCTACCATCTGGCAGTTCCACCCAGATGTATTATCCCCATTTTTCATAATCACATCATGGCAGTTCGAGGCCCCTGGGGTAACTCTTTTGGCCCACTTAATCTAACTCCACCCCTGCATGAGCTACCACTCAGTTCAAGAAAGAATTTCCCCAAATTCTTTGGTGATGGAAGAACACATTGCAGCTTTCAGCATACCCTGTGCTGTAATAAGGGTGAAATTTGAAGACGTGGCAGTCAGGGTTTTCGTGGAGACACTACAAGGTGCTGCTGCAGACTGGTTTTACCATCTGCAGACTGGATCAGTGACTGACTGGGACACTATCAAAGCCAAGTTCGAAGCAAGATTCAAGCCAACAGAGGATGCACATGCCTTGCTAGCCCAGCTCACACAAATGAAGGAGCCCCATGAGCCTATGAGGGACTTCATTGCCAGGTTCAACACGCTGAGGCACAGGATTCCTATGATCGCCTAGCCGACACCTCAGAATCTCATGTGCTTCTTCATCAACTCACAACTACCTGAAGTGAGTTTTCTACTAAGGCGTGCTAGCCGGATAGACCTTGCTGAAGCTCAAGACTTGGCTACTGAGGTAGAAGATGACCTTATCTTGGCTGGAAAGATAAGAAGGGATTCAAACAGAGGCGCATCTTCCTCATCTTCTGATAACTCACCTGCAGCCACCACTGATCCAATGGTGCAAAAGCTAGCAAATGAAGTGCTGGCCCTCAGGAGACAAATGGCCCAAAGTATGTTTTCTGCTCCTCATCAGGATGTCCCAAGGAGGACATTTCAGAATCAGGCATACAAAGACTGCTACCAAAAATCAAGGGCAACCAAATCGTCTTCCTCCCCCACAAAGGAACCTGGCCATTGAAGCACCTCCAGCGAACTTAGCAGTTGGATATTTGGAAACAGAGCATGATTTCTCTTTTCAACCTGAGTTTAATCAAGAAAATGATGCTGACCTCTTCATGGAGGATCAAGAAGAGTCAGCTGGCGACTCTATCATTGGTTTTCTGGATTACCAGAATGAACCCAGAAGTGAAGGTGATGCAGATGAGGGACCATATGCTGTGTTCACCCGGTCCCAGAACCAATCAACTCAGCAAGCAGATAAAAGAAAAATAGAGAAGCGACCTCAACCAGCAATTTCAATTGTTGAGCGTGGAACCACTGTCTTTCCAGCCAAAGGACCCGGTGATTGCTAAAGAAGTAAGTATTCCAAACAGTTCTGCAACTTCAACTTTAAATTCGTAGGCCAGTCCTCCCACCCCTCCCAAAAACCAAAAGGATGAACTCCCATCCTCTGTGCCTAGTCCAATTCAGTCATTTGACATCACTGATCATGTCAAAAAGACCAAAAGTCAAATGACTAAATTTGAAGACCTGCAGTCCAACCCCGATCAATTGGACAAGTTGGTACAAGATGTCAAGGCCCAAACGTCGGCCCCTAAAGCTCAAATTTTGTTTGAGTTTTCAGGCAAGTATGATTACTTCTTGACCACAGAGGACGTCCATCTTGGAGACGAAAGTCCGGTAGGTGGTGATCCAGGTATTGATTCAAACCAGACATCAGAAGGATTGGTAGGGCGCAGTACAAATGAAAAAGGGTCTTCCATCTCTAATGAAGAGAAATATGACAGAAGATCCGTTTCTGATGATGTTTGGATCCGGGAAATGGATGGCAGCAATTCCTCTACAGGTGTTGGAGCCAAGTTGGTGTTGATATCTCCTAAGGGGGATATTCTTCCTTCTTTACACGAGTTGCAGTTCAACAACACCAACAACACTGCCGAGTATGAATCTCTGTTACTCGAATGGGGAGCTACTCGAAACAAAGAAGATGCCGAGCCGGTGGTCTGCCAGGCGTCTGAAGGGGACAATCAAGACATGTGCTGGACTGAACTATCAGAATAGTAAATTATGGTAATAGACCAGGGTGCTGCCCATCAGAATCAGAAAAAAGGACTCCGCAGGAGAACCAAGATTCATGGTTCTCGGACTAGAAAGCAAGTCTTGCCAAGGGGCAGCAAGAGAAGAGAACCAAGAGGAAGACAGGAAATTGAATACCTGGTGGAGAGTTCCATTCGCCGTCACCGATTCTGGGGGCAAAATGGCTTCTTGTTGGTTTATCAGGATAGAAGGTCATTTTCACTGCCTCTCAAGAGGCAGCATCTGAGGTACTTCAATTCTTGAAGTACCAAATAAATTCACCTGTACATTTGTATATTTGTAAAGTCTTTGTTCTATTTTGTGCTTTTCGTTTTCGTTTTTGTCGCCTTTCTTTTTGGGTAGCATGACTCCGTAGCCCAATGGCACGCTTCAAGGCACTGAAGATTCTGGATTCTACTCCCTTCAATCGCTTTTTGCAACAGAAGGAAGTTCCCCAACTGGAGCCAGCTGTGGTTCCCCAAAAATGTCTCATTTTTGGAACAACATGAGCTATTTTCGTCCTGCAGGGCCAAAATTATCTCTTCCCTTCTCGAAATTCTTTTGAGCATTTCAGTTCTTCATTTTTCAAAGCTTTTTCAGAAATCTATGGACTCTGCAGGCTTAAATCTACAAACTCTGCAACTATGTTTCTACGGACTCAACATGCTTGAGATTAGCATGTTCAAAGGTTCAAAGGCTTTTGCACTTTGGTTCAATCAAAAAGGGTCTGTCGGCAAGCATCGGGACAAGGATTGAACCATTGAACCTTGAACCGTTTCGGTCCAATGGGTTCAAAGGTTCAAACGTCATCAACGAGAAGCTAAGCACTTCGGCAGCGGTTCAAAGTTCAACCGTTTCAAAGTTTCGCAGCCCCGAGCACCTAGCAAAGTCTCAAAAGCTTGAATCGTTGAACCTTGAACCACTTTGGTTCATCGGTTCAACGGGTTCAACAATCAATCGGTTCAACGCGCCGGATTCAAAGGTTCAAAGACTGCCTCAGTTATGAAGAGAAACGCGCGCAACAAGAGTCAAGCAGACGCTGCCAGGTGTCAACAGCGGAAAATGCCACGTAAGATTCAGCAGAAAACGACGTGTGTCACTTGTTTGATGTGGCGGAACTCGCCACGTGTCAAAGGACGGGGCACACTCAAATGCAAAGGCACGCATAGAGCCAAGGAAAGGTTTCCTTCGGACAAATTGCCCGAAGGAATTCCTTCGGACATTTTGTCCGAAGGAAATAAAGGATAAAGCCCGCCGAGAGAAGCGTAAAGAGCCAGTAAAGCTGGGAACGCAGCCCCGAGAGCTTAAATTCCAGGAAGAGATAATGCTGGTAAAGACAAAAGCGAAAAGAGGACAAGAGGAAAATATCTACGCAGTAGTTATTTTGGTAGTTGGAATAGTCTGCGAAGTAGATTTTCTAGCTTGCAAACATTGAGGACGCGGCCTGTTTTTCTTCTATGAAGTAAAGGCAAAATGGACAGCGGCACAGACTTCAGAAGGGACAGACCAGATGATCCAGACTCGGGGGAAGACATATGGGATGAAATGACACGCCATAGTTAAGACAGCCGCCCTGTTTTCAACGCAGTCCTTTGACAAACCTGGAAATGCATTCAAGGCATTGAATGCACAGCATGGGCCGTTCTATGGAACAAATCGCCAAGTCTTTCTTGGCTGCTATATATTGTAATCTCTTTTATTGTTTTAGAGAGATCTTCCCCTTACCAGAAGCAAAACTCTACCCAAATTGAAAGGCATTACTGAGACTTTGAGCTCAGATTGTAATTTCATATTATTTTATCTAAATGAGAAAGCAAGTTACTTGCAGACTTTGTGCTGTTATAGCTTGTGCTATTTTAGGAAATTGTTTTTATGTCTGTTTCCTAAGAGCATTCTTGTTTATTTGATCTAACAAGCAGAACTAACGGAAGTAATCAAGAAGGTGCCCTGAAGTCAATTGTGGAAGACTTTGTGCTGTCTGCAATTGTCTTTAGTGTGTTTTTATTTTCTGTTTCTGTGTAAAAAACCTTGGGACGACTTTGTGCCCCCATTGTTCTTCGTATCTCACTCTTGGGCAGTCAAGGTGGAGACTTTGTGCTACATCTTAGATTGTTGGTTACGTTGTACCCTGTTACCGGTCACTTGCTCCTTGAAAAAACTCCTGTTGTTTCTTGCAAGAACACTTCTGAAAAAAGAGAAGTGCCTTCAATGTTTCCCAAGATTTCTACTATTTAGGAAAGAATCTGGCTCTTGCCTGAAAGTTGCTTCTGAAAGAAGAGAAGCACCTTCCCCATCACCTAGGATTTCTCCTTTGTTTGCATCATCTTTGAAAAAAGAGAGATGGATGGTTTGTCCTACCCCCTGTCTTATTTTCTGCATATATATATAGTATATAGCCTCCTACATCTCCTGCATATTTATAGGGAACCTCCCCTTGATAAGAGGAGAGATTTGTCTCCTGCTGATGTAGTAAACCTGCACATCTGGCCAACTGATCTCCCTATGCTGTGGTGATAGGAACTATTTTGGTCACCAGTTAGCTGGCCGACAAAATATTCACCCAACAATGTTATTATATAAATAAGCAAGCTTAGCAATCTGTATAAAAAGTAGGGCGACTTATATAACGATATACAGCGAACAATTGATTTATACTTTTACTTATTCTTATATATATTTCTGGTCACTAAATACTGCCACATTATATTTCCATGATAAGTATGCTATATCAGTATATTCTCTTTATTAATTCAATATAGAAAAGAAAGTACTTAAGGCACAGATATATCGCCAGTATGTATATTAACATATATCAATTGAGGCACAGATTAGTATAACATGTATACACAATATGTTTTCGAATTAATATAGAAGTATATTATCTTATTAATTCAGTATATCAAAATGCAAACAGTATATTATATCAGTATGTCGTGAATTCATATAACCGACCTGGTTATTAAGGAAGGTGCCGGTGATTAAAAGGATCCGAGTTTATTCTTTTTTATATATTCCTTATAAGAATGGCGATAGCTATATATCACTTCCATTTATAACTTCAAAAATTGGGATATATATTAATGGCATAGAATAATATACTCCGATAGCTAAGTATATAATTATCCACAATAACGTAGCTAAGTATCAATGTATTATTATTGTTTAGTGATTTACCATCATGGATGTTTCTAAATCGCTACTTTCCACGATTTTGTATATACAAAGATAGTTACCATATATACTACTCTACTCATTTAATAGCAGAGCCATAGTCAATAGCAACTAAATAAGTTTAAAAAGGGCGATGTATATATATCTGAGGGTAAAATTATTCATGTTTATTATACATTGCTAATTTACCAATAATAACGTGTATTAATGGGTTCATACACTAGATATATTTAATATATGAAGGTTCAACTTCAGCGAGTAGGATGCATTTAATGAGTCCACTATATATAGCTCAAACCCGAAGTTGTCATTCTTTATAACATGTATTAAATATATCGAACCCTGGGTCTGATAAGGGCTCTAATATATAATATATTTAAGATTTAATGTCAAATTAAGGAACTTGTACTTTTTTATCTTCTTATTATGTTGATTGTTGAAATCTAGCATTGTTGGTTTTATGGATTAAAGAACCTATTGTGTTATTTAAAAATGTTACACATTAAATATAATATATTTAAGATTTAATGTCAAATTAAGGAACTTGTACTTGTTCATCTTCTTACTTTGTTTATTGTTGAAATCTAGCATTGTTGGTTTTATAGATTAAAGAACCTATTGTGTTATTTTAAAAAGTTACACATTAAATCGTCAAGATAATTGTTTGAGTACCTATATGCGGTACGTATTAAGAATATATTTAGTATGAATAAGTGCTCGTAGATATAGAATATATCGATATGAGGAGTTAGGTGCTCGTATGCATGTATCATATATATCAGTAGATTAAGTGTGATGTCTATTAAAACCAATTTATAAATTCTTGAAGAAAAGAACCCTATTATTATATATGCATACTAGTCTCCTAAAAATATAACAAATAGTTAAAACAAAAGATTATGTATTCATGAGAATTATGACTTTCTTTAGCATGATTGGTTGTTTGTACTTGAGTAGCCGCATATTTGAGCAATGGACTATGATATTATTGTTCTTCATAGAATGCATTATATTTGAATCTACTTACAGGGAATTAGTAGTATACAGTCTAAACATAGAATTATACCGATTGGTATAAACTATACTTATTATTATTATCTATGTGATAAATAATATAGTGGAAATTTATTCATACGTTTGACGGACTAAATGCATGCATTTTGATCATTCATGTGTTTGGTATGTTTTATGCTTGCTAGTAGGAAGTAATCAGTATGAATCTATTGATTATATTTATGTGAACAAAATCTCGTATTGTTGATACTGAGTAAGTAGTGAGACGGACTTCACTAACTTGCTAGCATCACCAATACTAGATGAGGGTAATCCAATCAAGTGGTGTGTATGAATTTAACTAATCCTAGAGATCAATATTTATTGAAAACTTTGACCAAAGTAATGTTAGTTAGATATTGTCATTTCATATATATGATTTACATGTATGTGCGATATCATGTTACAACGTATTTTTTTATGGTACACTGCATGTTTTTAGAAATCATACAACACACAAATATTAGCTTGTCTTTCGGGATTTTCGCACCGTCACTATCTACTCATCCGTGAAGGGAGGATCATTCCCTGATGGGGGATTGTATGGGGGATTGATGATCTGTGGTTGGTGTGTAAAAGCGCTCAGATGATGCTCTCCCTCCCCACAACAGAGTTTTTTTGATACGACACTTGAGATTGCCATAAATACTAGAGTTTGGGAAACTCATGCTCCGTGGAGCTTTGTATCTTGTACATTGTATTGTATTTATTATTATTGAAAAATTATACCTGATAAGATGTAGTTATTTATTTATTGTATATTGACAACAGTGGCTATATATTTGTACCAGTCATGGCTGGACATCTGTAATTACTTTTTATATTTAGTTATGTTGTGTTTCATATGATGATAGTGATCAATGATGAATAGACGTCACATGTTTATTTTACGGTTATCACACTTAGAGTATTTTATCTGAATCACTAATTAGATTCTCGTGGTGTAATCTAATGAAAGAATGCGTTGTTTAAAATTTTTTAAAAAAATCATGTATTTCTAAGTAGATCCCAGTGGGGATGTTACATATAAAAGACAATTTATCATTGAGTTTTCAAAATTATGAAGGAATGCATTCTTATATGTTATTATTCGATTCCATCTAGCCAACAATCTAGCTCAAACTGTAAGAAGAAAAATTAAGATAAGATATTAGCTTGTTTGTTCGTAACATCTCAAGCCTAGCTGCAATGAGGCTTTGAATTACAACTGTGAGAGCATCTCTCATAAAAGCATCACATTGAACTTATGGTGTTGTGAGTCCAAATAAACCCTGATCAATAATTTGTCTTGAATCTAATTCATCATTGAGGTCTTATGTGATTCATTACGTATTAATTCATGTAAATTTGATCTTGTTATGATTGTTCAATAAGCAAAATATTTTTTCGAGCTAAAGGAAAATTTGAAACATCTCACTAGTGTAAGAAACTAATCGATAAACTTTAATTCAACCTAGTTCATTCGTTAACACTATAAAATCAGTCATGGTCCTATGAACGGATATAATCCAGATTCATCCACAATGTTTAGCCAATGCACTTTTACCAAAAACATACCATGTGAATAACATTGTGCCAAATAACTAACCCATAGCTAAGCTTGGAAACTGACTCTCACGTCACATAGCCAATAATAGCATTGAGATAATCATGAGAATAAAAGAGAATGTACTACACTATTAAACGAACATTAGAACCAATAAAAGCATCAAGATGGATAACCTGCATCAGGGCAATAATATATGCCTCTGTTGCCCAAGTTTCTGGGAAGGAAAGTGCAGGGTGCAGAGGGACAAGTTTCGGAGATAGCTAGAGAGAGCACCTTCCACCCCCCAAGTTTTATGAAAGGGCATAAAGGGACTTGGACATATCTGAGCTAGAGTGTTGAAACTTAACAAGTACTTGCGAGTACTCACCAAGTCACTAGGCAAGGATGTAGCTACAAGTCTGCAACCTTGACTCACCGAGTTGCCTAGTCTAATAGATGAGAATCATGAGCCTTAGCCAGGGTGTTGAAACTCAGTGAGTACTTGCTAGTACTCACCAAAGTTTCAACATTATGGATCTGATAAAACTTGGCCCCGCTATGCCCATTTGTCAAACTTGTTGGAAATATTGTCATTGATGTCAAAGGTCTAGCATTATTGGTGATAAAAGCTCCATTGCATTTAATGGTGTTTTTAATATGCATATCTTGGCTAATGTGTGTTAATATTTATTTTATATTCATTAATATATTTTTGGTTGCATATAAGTCAAAAGAGGACCCATAGAAAAGTCCAAGAGTCATGGAATAAGACAAAAGAGGAATGAGACGCATTTTCTCATGAAGAGTCATCTTGAAGAATTTCAAGAGTCACCATGTGAAGACAAAAGAGGGTATGGCACATTTTTCCATAAAGGGACACTTTGAGGAATACGAAAAGTCACCAAGATAAAGACAAAAAAGAAAAGGACGCATTTGTTTATAAAGAGTCACCATATGACTTTTCAAATGCAAGGATACGAAAGGTCATGCATGTTTGGCATCATTTTCCATGAGGATTGAAGGGTCACAAAGGGTGAATGCCAAAGGTCATTTGAAAAGCTATAATAAAAGTTTGAGTAGCCATTTGTAAAATGCAAGAGAGTGCATGGTTTGTATTTGTTTTTGAAGAGAGAAAAGCAGGAGATATTGTAGAGATCTATCATTTGTTGAGTAAGCAACATTGATAAATAGTTGTATTTTATACACAAGAGGGGTTGGTGCTCCTGTAGGTTGGTGCTCGCAAATCTTTGCAAGGGGTTGGTGCTCGCAAATCTTTGCAAGGGGTTGGTGCTCGACAAAGGAATTAGTGCTCCTGCAAGTTAGTGTTTGCGAACTTTGTATTTTGAGTTGGTGTTCATTCATATACTTGAGATTGTTCTCCGTGATTTTTTCCACGTAAAAATTTGGTGTCTCTCTCTCTTGTGTGGTGTATATTATTGTTTCAGTTTTATTACATACTTTGAATGTGTGATTAAGTGATTAAATAAAAAAATCAAATTAAGTAAAAGATATATAATATACTAATTCACCCCCCCTCTTAGTATATTTCGTGCTTAACAATTGGCATCAGAGCAAGTTCCTTTAAAAAAATTTATAACTTGAAGGTAGATCGAGAAAGCACGATGGCTGGATCATATGAAAGTTTTTCTACAAATAAAGCACCTTTGTTTGATGGGACAAATTATGTTTTTTGGAGCAAAAGGATGAAGACTTATTTGATGGCCCTTGGATCAACATTTGGCAAGCAATGGTAGAGGAATATGAAGAGCCACAGACACTTGTAACTACTCCGACAGAAAAGAAAGCAAGTGAAAATAATGCTAAAACTTTAAATGCAATGTAGTTTATACGAATTAGAATTTGTTAAAGTTATGCAATGTAAATCTACTCATGAAACTTGGGTAAAACTTGAGAATATTTACAAAGATGATGGAAAGGTTCACCAAGCTAAACTTCAGAGTTTCAGAAGACAGTTTGAGAGTTTGAAAATGAAAGAGGAAGAAAATATAGCAAATTAATTTTTGCGGGTTGATCAAATAGTTAATCAGATTCAAGGTCTTGGAGAAAAGTTAGAAGAATCAATTGTGATTCAAAAAGTTTTGAGATCTCTACCATTGAGATATGATGCAAAAGTTTCGACAATTGAAGAGATAAAGAATTTAACCAAACTAAACATAGATGAGCTACATGGTATTCTTCCGGCATATGAAATGCGGACCGAACAAGAGAAACCCTCAAAAATAAAAGTTGCTTTCAAGACATCAAAGAAAAAGAAGGCTAAAATTCAAGAATCAAGTGACAGTTCTAGCGATGATGAAGATGAGAACGGAGCTCTATTCATTCACAAGCCGAAAAAAAGCACAGGTAAATATCAAAAAAATTACATTTTAAATGTTTTAATTGTGAAAAGATTGGACATTTTACAGCGAAATACCCAGATAAGGGCAATGATGACAATGAAGAAAGAAAGTCTACATACAAAAAAAAATTTAAAGGAAAAGTCAAGAAGGGATTAGAGAAGAAGAGTTTGTATTCTAAAGATCCTAGCTCAACCGAAGATAGTGAAGTCAATGATTCAGAAGAAGAGATTATATTCATGGCCATACATGAAGATGCCTCTCCAAGCAAAAGTACAGATGATCAAGAAGAAGAACAGGTTGAAGCCGAAGTGAATCTGGAAGAACTCATTTGTGCCTTAGAAGAGTTAAAAGCTCTTAAAGAGAAGAATCAAAGATTAAAGCCCCAAATCAAGAAAAATGAAAAGGAGTCAAAAAAAACAATTGAAGATCTACAAGCACACTTTGAAAAATCCAAAAAAAATGATGAAGATCTAACGGCACAATTGCAAAAAGTAAGTAAAAAATGTGAAAAGTATGTTATTGAAATTGCTTCTTTAAAAGCAGATCTTGAGAAAACAAATAAAGCAATCAATAATAGAGTAGTCAATTATTCAAAATTTGAGAATAGCACTAATATATTGAATAAGATATTAAAAAATCAAATATCAATGTCAAATAAGACAAGTATCGGATTTGAAAAAGAGAAAAGGGAGGCCACTACTTTCACAGACAAGGAAAAACGAAAGAGCTATGCTGAAGCTCTTACAAAAGAGGAAATCAAAAAGAAATAAATAATAATTACAGAGGACATCTCAAACAAAGAAGGCTAGAAAGAACAGAGCTACAAAAGGCAATCAAGTCAGAGATACACAAACAAAATCTATTTTTATGGTTATTATTTTTAATGTAATGGATATGATCATTAAAAAATAGAATATCAAAAAAAGGCTAACAATTTCAAAAATAAAGAGAAAGAAAGTCATGCAGAGCCAAGAAAAAATCACAACTCTTTTGCTCCTCTATCAGATTTTAATGAAGAGATCATAATATGTTACAAGTGCAACAACTTCAAACACATAACCCGGTACTGTAGAAACATGTTCAAGTCAGGCAAAAAGGACCAGAGTTTCAAGGCCCCATTCATCAAGAAGAAAGTTCAAACAGGTTCATGACAGAAGAAACAAACTGAAAAATCTATGTTGGTGCAGACAGCGTTGCATGCAAGAAATGAAAAAAAATCATGGTTCATCGACAATGAATGTTCGAGGCACATGACAAGAAATAAAAGTAAATTCATAACCTTGAAGAAAATCAATGGTGGCACAATGAAATTCGAAGATAATACTACTACCAAAATTGTTGAAAAAGATACATTAATTTTGGATAATGGTAAAACTAAAACTGAAAATGTTCTGTATATAAAAGATCTTAAGCATAATCTTTTGAGTGTAAGTCAAATGTGTGATCAGGGGCACACATTAAAATTTTAAGCAAAAAATTGTGAAATTAGAAGAAAAAATTCAGATGTGTTGATTGCAGATTCTCAGAGAACAAAGAATTTGTATATGCTATCAGACATCAAAGATCAAAGATGTTTGAGTCAGATTGAAAAAAGTTGGCTATGACACAGTAGAATGAGACACAAATTTTGACAATCTTGTCAACATCAACAAGAAACAAGCAATCAAAAATCTCCCAAAGATTACAAAGCCATCCGACACGCTTTATGAACCTTGTCAACATGGAAAGTAGGCTAGAAGGCGGTTCAAAACAAAAGAGTACTCGACCACTCAAATGCTAGAGCTTGTTCACACTTATCTGTGTACACCTGTGAGAACTCAAAGTACTCAAGGTGAAAAATATTTCATGTTGGTTATTGATGATTTTTCACGTATGACTTGGATAATGTTTTTAAAGAAAAAATCAAAAGCTTTCAGACATTTCAAAGCATTCAAAGCATTAGTTGAGAATGAAACCAGTTTGAAAATTAAGTGTCTAAGATCAGATCGAGGAGGAGAATTCATGTCAGATCAATTTATTGAGTTTTGTGAAGACCATGGAATAAAGAGACATTATTCAACAGCCAAAACTCCACAGCAAAATGGAGTAGTTGAGCGGAGAAACAGAATAGTTCAGAAGATGGCAAAGAGAATGCTAAATGAATCCAAAATACCAGATAAATATTAGAGAGAGGTAGTTGCTACAGCAGTGCATATTCATAATAGAGCATTATTGAAAGTCAATAATGACAAAACTCCTTATGAGCTATGGAAAGACAAACCAAGAACAGTTGATTATTTCAGAGTTTTTGACAGCAGTTGCTTCATAAAAAAAATCGACGAAAAACTTAGTAAATTTGAATCCAGAGCAGATGAAAGTATATTTCTTAGTTATTCTTGCAAAAGTAAAACTTATAAATGTTATAACAAAAGAACTAAGAAAATTGTTGAAAGTGCAAGTGTCAAGATAGAAGAAGATGGAACACATAATCAATGATCCAGTAGACATTTCTAAAATTATTGAAGAGAAAGATTTTGAAGAATCAGATGAAAATGAGAAAAAAGGGAAAAAGAACACCAAAACTCCATCCAAATATGTTCAAAGAAATCATAATGAAAGTGACATCATTGGAGACATAAATGAAAGAATTCACACTAGAAGAATGATGGTAAATGAATCTGAGCAAGTTAATTTCTCTTTGCTATCCAAAATTCGGCCTAAAACTTTTTCAAAAGCTAGAGATGATAAGCATTGGATTAAGGCAATGAATAAAAAATTAACTCAGATAGAAAAGAATGATACTTGAGAATTAATGCCTAGACCAAAAGATCACAATGTGATAGGAACAAAATGGATTTATAAAAATAAATTCAATGAAAATGGAGAAGTGACCAAGAATAAAGCAAGATTAGTACGTAAAAGATATGCTTAGATTGAGGAAATAGATTTTGAAAAAACTTTTGCACCAGTGGCAAGGCTAGAGCTATTAGAATATTTTTTACATATGCAGTGTTTAAAAATTTTAAAATGTTTCAGATGGATGTCAAATCTGCCTTATTAAACGAAAATCTAGAAGAAGAGGTCTACATTGAGCAACCTGAAATATTTATTCTCTCAAATATTAATAGCTATGTATGCAAATTGAAGAAAGAACTGTATGAATTGAAACAAGCTCCGAGAACTTGGTATGCAAGACTTGATAAGTACCTATAGGATCAAGATTTCAAAAAAGGATTTGCTAATAGTAATCTCTAAAATAAAACAGAAAGTGAGCATCAATTGATTGTTGTGGTATATGTTGATGACATTTTTAAAGGAAACATTGAAAAGATGACAAGAATTTTCTAATAATATGCAAAAAAAAATTGAGATGTCTATGCTTGGAGAATTGTCATTTTTCTTAGAACTGCAAATATTTCAGTCAGATAAAAGAATTTTCATATCTTAAAATAAATATGCCAAAAAAATGTTGAAAAAATTTGGTTTTGAAGATTGTGCACTAGTTGGCACACCAATGTGTACAAAAAATAATGTGAGCAAAAATAAATATTCACCTATTACAGATCAATTTTTGTATAGATCTATGATTGGTAGTATTTTATATTTGACAACATCGAGCCCAAACATCATGCATGCAGTAAATATGGTTGCAAGATATCAGTCAGCTTCAAAACACAGTCATGTTCAGTTGGCGAAAAAAATATTCAGATATATCAAAGGGACATTAGATTATGGATTGTGTATTCTACAGGCAGAGATTTCACTTTGATTGTTTATACAAATTCAGATTGGGCATGATGCTTGTATGACAGAAAGAGTACAAGTGGAGGAGATTTCTTCCTTGGTGATAGCTTAGTATCATGGCTAAGCAAAAAGCAAAATTCAGTATCACTTTTTATAGCTGAAGCAAAATATATTGCAGCGGTATTGTGTTGTATTCAAGTGCTTTCGATAAAGCAAATTTTGAAAGATATCAATGTAAAATATGATGAACCTATTTCTATTTTTTATGACAACACAAGTGCTATTAATATTTCGAAGAATCCAGTGATGCATTCAAGAACAAAACATATTTTCATTAGATATCACTTCTTGAGAGAGCAAGTTGCAGATCAACAGGTTAAGATGGAATATATCAGTACTACAGAGCAGATTGTATATATTTTCACAAAGGCACTACCAAAAGACACATTTGAGTATCTACAGGAAAAGTTGGGAGTAATTATTTTACTACTTGCAATTGAGGTTCAGCATCAGTGGAGGGAGAGCTAAGTGTTAGCTCCAGATAGGCCCTTTGCCATTGATATCAAAGAGAAAGAAGAAAATAAACGAGTACAGATACAGGTACAAGTGCAGAAACAAGTACAGAGAACAGGTACAAGTTGCTACCAATAAAGGGGAGTTATTGTATGTTTTTTAGATGGCAGTATGTGTAGGTTTCAGGGTGTGAAAGTTTCAGTTTGAGATTGCCATCAATGACAAAGGAAGAGATTGTTGAAAATATTGTCATTGATGTCAAAGGTCTAGCATTATTGGTGATAAAGGCCCCATTGCATTTAATGGTGTTTTTAATATTCATATCTTGGATAATGTGTGTTAATATTTATTTAATATTAATAAATATATATTTGGTTGCATAAAAGTCAAAAGAGGGCCCATCGAGAAGTCAAAGAGTCACAAGTTAAAAGACAAAAGAGGAATGGGATGCATTTTCTCATGAAAAATCATCTTGAAGAATTCCAAAGTCACCATGTGAAGACAAAAGAGTGTATGGCGCATTTTTCCATGAAAAGACACTGAGGAATACGAAAAGTCACCAATATAAAGACAAAAAAAGAAATGATGCATTTGCTTATAAAAGGTCACCATATGACTTTTCAAATGCAAAGATACGAAAGGTCATGCAAATTTAATGTCATTTTCCATGAGGATTGAAGGGTCGCAAAGAGTGAATGCCAAAGGTCATTTGAAAAGCTATAAATAAATGCTTGAGAAACCATTTGTAATATGCAAGAGAATGCATGGTTTGTATTTGTTTTCGAAGAGAGAAAAGCAGGAGATATTGTAGAGTTCTATCATTTGTTGAGTAAGCAACATTGAGAGATAGTTGTGTTTTATACACAAGAGGGGTTGGTGCTCCTGTGGGTTGGTGCTCACAAATCTTTGCAAGGGGTTGGTGCCCCTGTGGGTTGGTGCTCATAAATAGTTGTGTTGATGCTTGGCAAAGGAATTGGTGCTCTTGCAAGTTAGTGCTTGAGAACTTTGTATTTTGGGTTGGTGCTCATTCATATACTTGAGATTGTTGTCCGTGGTTTTTCCCACTTTGGATTTCCACGTAAAAATTTGGTGTCTCTCTTTCTCTTGTGTGGTGCATATTATTGTTTCAATTTTATTGCATACTTTGAATGTGTGATTAAGTGATTAAAGAAAAGAAATCAGATTAAATAAAAGATATATAATATATTGATTCACCCCCCTCTCAGTATATTTCGTGCTTAACAAGACTCAGCAAGTTTGACAAATTAAGAAAACGAAAATGCATTAAAAAAACACTTTAAAGTTCCACTGTTATGCAAAGACGTGTCCCCTATTTTTTGGTGGCATCTTGAATGTTTTGGGGACTTGGATAAAATATCCCTAATTTATATAATTTTTGTTTTAAATTTTTAATTTTTCTAATGAATTTTACTTTTAAAAAAACCCTGTTATTTTTACAAAACCATTGAACCTTAATCCTAAATGTATCTTGAAAAACATTAAATAAAGTTTGAACTCCTAAATTTCATTGAATAAAGTTAAAATATTGAAATATTGAATTTTTATATATTATTTTAGTAGCCGTCCCCAAAATATGGAAAAAAAAATTGTTGTTTAGGAAACTGCATCCCCCTATCCCTATCTCTGAGACACAGCTAACTATTTAAAACATACAGAAAAACATTAAATAAAGATTAAACTCCCAAATTGCATTGAATAAAGTTAAAATATTTAAATATTAAGTTTTATATATTGTTTTAATAGCCATCCACAAAATATGGGAAATTTTTTGTTGTTCAAGAAACCCCATCCCCCTATCCCTCCATCCCTGAGACTTAGATAAGTATTTAAAACATAAAAAATTAAAAAGTAAAAGGTCACAACTGACTGGAAACCTGATTTTTGTGTGAGAAGCTGGCTGCTATTTTTTAAGTTTTTTTTCTAAATTGCCTAGTTTTTTCACTTACTCCAAATCTTAGTCAAAGATTGGCTTGTCGGGAACTCACCAAGTCAAAGTATTGCCACTATGAAATCTGACCACTAAAAAATATCGAAATACATATGTAGAGAGAGTGTGAGGTGGAGGGAAATCATTGCACTCACTGCAAACATATGCCCACCAAATGAAAGAAGATTGATGTCACTTTCCTAAGCTCAATTTGTGGTAAGAAAATCCTTGCCATCCACTGCTGCCCAATGTTTCCTTGCTCTCTCCATTGGTTGTTCATATGAGAAATTTTCCCAAAACAAGTAGATTAAAATCCTCCAAATGTTATATCAAGTTGGTTTATGGCATATGCTTCCCGTGTTTCTTTTTTTCATTTTCCTCCAACGAGTGGGTTGGGTGTTAAATTAGCATCTGATGCGATAGGAGAAAGTCCTCGTTTATGCATCTCTCCTTGGTCCCAAAAACACTGGGGGTCCAAGACATTCCTGCTCAGCTAGGGATATAATGTGTTTATCGCTCCAATGTTATTGGTGTTTTGGGGACAAGTAAAGAACTTTTTGTTCCCATGCCTTGTCCCCTGTTATGTGGGGAAGTGTGGGCATGTTTCCCAAAACTGGGGATCCGTCCCTGGGTGACACTGATATGTGCAAAGATTAGATCAAAATTCCCACACTAGATAAGATGATCCTAATGTATTCACAAGAGTATCCATGCCCAAACAAAAACAATTAGCCTCGTCATAATGGATAGTGGGGTAGTAGCCAAAGCACCAAAGAATTGAATAATCAAACACACTATCTACTAGTTGGCATGATCCAATGCCGCTATGAAAGGGCATAAAGGGACCAAGACATATCTGACCTAGAGTGTTGAAACTTGCAAAAATTGGCGAATACTCTCCAAGTCACAAAGCAAGGAAGTCGCTGCGAGTCTACAGCCTTAGACTCGTTGAGTTGCCGAGTCTGATAGACGAGAATCGCGAGTCTGACCCAGAGTGTTGAACCTCAACGAGTACTTGACAATACTAACCGAGTTTCAACATTATGGGTCCGATATTTATTGGCCATCTTGTGCCTATTTGTCAGACTCAGCAAGTCTGACAAATTAAGAAAACTAAAATGCATTAAATAAACACTTAAAAGTTCCACTATTATGCATCCCCTAAATTTTGGTGGCATCCCAAACGTTTCGAGGACATGGAAGGAACATCCCTAATTTTTATAATTTTGTTTTAAATTTTTTATTTTTCTAATGATTTTCACTTTTGTCTCGTCCATTGATTTGGGCATTTATTGCCTTCCCTCTGCACTTGTGTGAAGGGCGGTGTCATAATGATGGCGCATGATTATCCAATGGCAGATTGTGGGAATGATTGCTTGGCTTGGTGTCATGTTCGTGCGATATTTTCTAGGTTGCTTGGGGTGGCCGCGTTATCTTTTGCTTGGGTCATGTCATCAAGCTTTGCACCTACTTCAAGGTGTCGTATTTTGGGTTCTTTCAGGAGTGGTATGGATAGTGCGGTGACCGAAGCTTTGGCCCTGCTTGTGGTTTTTGACACGGGTCATTCTTGTGTTTTGTGGAGAGGTCTCGCAGACCCGTCTGAAAAATATTTTTTGGGTTACTTCTAAGGAGGTTCTCAATCAATTTGAAATGTTCTTGGGGAGGATTACCTTTGTCATAGTCCTAGAAGCAGAGTAAATTCAAACGGGGCTTCCATGTTCGCGAGCAATCTTCTAGTGCTGGTGTCAAATAAGCAGCATGTTGCGGAAATGGTGGAGTTCTTTGTTGCTCTTGCGCATAGGGTGGGCTTAATGGAAGAAATTGCAACTATGGATTCAGGGCCCTTTGTTAATTTGCCTTTTTCTGGTTCGAATGGTTTAGGTGTGGTCCCTATCTCGATTTTCAGAGCTTGGCAACCAAGTTTGTGGCCCTTTTGACTTGTGGAGAATTCGCAAGCAGAATTACATTTTCTTTCCTCTCAGCTAGGGCGCTTTCTTCCCCCTCCAATGGCATCAGCAAAAATCCCTATAACAGAGTTGAAAGTTTGGAAGGCTTTGCGTCATTCTAGGGAGCATGTAGAAGCTGTTAAATTCCTAATGAAGTTGGTTTGTCATGGGCGTGGGTTGGCTCTTCCCCGGCTTTCTCAGGCCCCTCTTCGCGTTGTAATTGCTACAATGCAGGGCTAATTGAGCAGTGTTTGCTCCTCGCCAATTGTTGGAGGTGTGTGCACTAGGCAGAAGGTGGCAGCAGGGCCCCAAAATGTGGAGCATAGTGCTTCCTCGATGATGGTCGAAGGGGTCATGGAGGCCCCAATGGTTGCTACAGATGGCGAGGGTGGAGCTATGTCGGATGTCATTGTCATTTCGGACTAGGATGGGAGGCCCCCGAAGTTTGGTCTATATCTTTGTTGTTTTTGGGTTTGTAGTTTGTTGTGCTCGGATCGGTGGTGTTTATAATGTTTTTTGATCTGGTTGTTATGGCTCCCCTGTATATGTGGCTAAGCTAGTTTTTGGTGGCCTTGGTAGTGTCGGTTGTATCAATACTCCAGGTCGTGTTTGTAATCCTATTTTGTTTTATATAAATGGGCAGGGGACCCACAAACCCTAGTATCTATCAAAAAAAAAGCTAAAATATTTTAATATTAATGTTTATATATTATTTTAATAGTCATCACCAAAATATCAGTGTTCCACGGGGACGCGTCCCCCCAAAAACCCCACGTTTTTGGGACAGGGACATCCCCAAGACATGGGGACGTCAGGGAGATGTCCCCCAGCCGACCCGCCACCTCCACCACGAACTATCGCCATCCCTGCGACATTTCCCTCTGAGAGGGGACGTCTTCGAGACATCCCTTCAAAAGGGGGGACATCTAGAAGTCCCCCAACCCCCTAGGAAACGCCCAAACGTCCCACGCACAGGTGGACACCATAAAGTTTTTTTTTTTATTATTTAAAAAAAATTGGGTTTTTAAGCCCTCTATCTTAACCATGATTGCTAGTGGGTCCTACCCCCACCCCCCAAGGCCTCCCAAAGGCTTATAAAAAGCCCTCTCCCTCTCATTCCCACACAAAATCTTCATTGAGTGAAGTAGAGAGCTAAAAGTAGAGGCAGCAAGCTAAGAGGGACAAGTTTGCAAGAGTGAGAGAGCATTAGGAAAGGGAAAGTGAGATCAAGAAGAGAATAGAGAAGCCAAGAAGACTCTAGACTCTTCAAGTTCATCATTTCAGCCACAAGGTAGGCCCTATCACTATGCATTTGATTCTTTCAATTTTTAATTTTTAATTTTTAAATTTTTGTTTCATTGAATCATTATTCATTTGTAAATTCTTTTGTTTTTTGATTCATGTCATTGAATCATTTGAATATCTAAATTGAAAATTATTATTTTCATTTGTAATTCTCATTCATTCAAATGCTTAAATTTTAAATTTTTAAATTTTCATTCAAATCAAATGCTTAAATTTTAATTTTAAATCTTAAGAACAAGGATTCCTATTTGTGTATCCTCTGCATCCGTGTTTTGTGTGCCCTGAAGTAAGAAAAACAAAAAGAAAATCCTTGTCTTAAATTTTAATTTAAAATTTAAAATTTTTTAAATCTTCATTCAAATCAAATGCTTAAATTTTAATTTTTGAATCTTAAGAACAAGGATTCTTATTTGTGTATCCTCTGTTTTCGCGCTTCGTGCGACCTAAAGTAAGAAAAACAAAAATAAAATCCTTGTATCTTAATTTTAAATTTAATCCCTTACATTATGCATGGTTTGAATTTTAATTTTTAAACTATGGACTTATAAATGAAAAAAAATATATCATTTCTTGCAGTGTCATTATGAGTTCTCATAGCATGAGTGAGGATGAGGGTCAACCTCAAGGGGTTGAGGTTGAAGCTGAAAGTGAAAATGATTCAGATTATGCACATAATCCTAGTTTAGAAGCGGGGAGGAGTGACCGTGAAAAGTAAACTAGCTCTGTTGGGAGTCCCAATTATAGTTGCCCTTCACAAGCCCTTCAACAATATGCTTAGGGTCCCTTTGATCCAAAGAAACCTTTACAACAATTTGCAAGCAAGGTACCATCAAACCCTGGGATATCTGGGGGCACTAGGAAATGGAAATGCAACTTATGTGACCTTGAATGGTTTGGCAACATGACTAAAACAAATGCTCACCTCCTTATTCAAGGTAAAGGCATAGATGTATGTGAAAAGGTGGAAAGAACCCTAAAATTTAGGGCTGAAATATGTAAATTATGGGGTCCCAATGAAGAAGATGCACCTAAATCTGTTACTTTGCCACCAAAGGGGAGGGGTCATGACAAAGTTCTACTTCTAGTACTTTGGAGAGGCCAATGGCAATGAATCCATCTAGTTCAAGGGCAACAGGGCCTCAGGGGAAATGCAAGATGACTAGTGGTGCTTCAAATCCACTAGCAGATTTATTCAATGTCCAAGCAAAGGATGAGGCAGATGATTCCATTGCAAATTCTTCTTTGCCAATGGCATTCCATTCCATGTGGCTTGCTCTCCTTATTATAAGGAGGTCGTGGCAAAAATAATAAGAGCAAGACCATCATATGTGCCACTAGGAGAGACTAAATTGAGGACAAAAATTTTGGATAAGAAATATTCCAAGACTAATATTTTAATGGAGAAAATGAATAATCCCCGGGTCATAAGTGGATGCAACATCGTCATGGATGGGTGGACGAACATTAGGCATCGTCCACTCATCAATATCATGGTTAGAAGTGCAGCTGGCCCTTATTTCCTTAGGGCTATTGATTGTTCAGGGCATCGCAAGGATGTTGATTTTCAGTTCCAGATCCTCAAAGATGCTATAAAGGAGGTTGGCCCACAGAATGTGGTGCAAGTCGTGACAGATGCAGCCCATGTGTGCAAAACGGTAGAAAAGTTAATTGAGGCAGCCTATAGACATATTTGGTGGACTCCTTGTTGTGTGCATGCCATGAATAATGCACTGAAGGACATGGGAAAAATTCGTTGGATCAAAGTAGTTGTTAGTGATGCTAGAGATGTGTAGATGTTTATCTGCAACCACCACACTTCATATGCACTCTTCAGGACCTCCAAGAAGGAATTCTTGGAACCTGTAGAGACTAGGTATGCATCATACTTTGTTCTCTTGGAGAGGATGTTGAGTTGCAAGAGGCATTGCAACTAATGGTTATGGCAGCAGAATGGAATCGGTGGCCTAATTCGAAGACAAAGCAGGGGAAAAGGGTGAAGGAGGTGGTGAAGAGTGATGTTTTTTGGGCCGATGCCAAATATATTATCTCCATCATTACTCCAATCTTCACATTGATTAGATATGGGGATGTTAATGCACCTACCCTTGGAAAAGTGTATGAGTGCATTGATACTATGCTTGATCAAATGAAGGTTGTTGTACGAGAGAAGGACCCCACATTGCAATTCTACACAGAACATATTCAATGGATCATTCATCACAGATGGGAGAAGCTCAACACTCCCTTGCACATGGTTGCCTATGCATTGAACCCAGAGTGGTATGTGCAAAGGCCTGGTAGACTTACACCTATACAAGATGTTGAGGTGAACGCAGGGTTCATGAAGGCCATTCAGAAAATGTACGATTCTACAGAGGCCACCTTCATTCGTACTAAGTGGACAAAATTTGCCACTCTTAGGGGATACTCACAGGAGGTCGAAATAGATAGGGAGACGACACAGGAAGAACCAATTTTGTGGTGGACTTTGCATGGGCCTAGATCTTTGACTACTGATATAGCCATTCGTTTGTTGTCCCAGGTTTCTAGATCTTCTGCCACTGAGAGGAACTGTTCTACTTATAGCTTCATCCACTCCATTAAAAGGAACAAGCTTACCTCTAGGAGGGCAGAGAAGCTTGTGGCTGTACATAGTGCCTTGCATCTCATTGACCGTAGCACACTTATGTACAAAGAGAGTCCAGCAGCCAAATGGGATGTAGAGCTAGAGGAGCCAGCATTGATTGATGATGATGTACCCAGACAGGACTGGTTGGTATTGGTTTGGAGGAGCTTGAGCGTGTGGAAGTCCAGCAATTCTAGCGATGAGGAGTTCGACAAGAACTTTGGGGATGATTAGCCATGACTCATTGAGTCATTTGTATTTAGTATTTAGTATTTCACTATTTTGTTTTTGACCATTGTTGATACTTGATTGTAATCATGAATCATCATTATGAAATTTTGAAAATTCTGAATTCGATATTTTCATTTTCATTTTCATTTTCATTTTCATTTTCATTTTCAATGTTCAATGTTCATTGGTTCAATGGATCAAACTAAACTTAAATGATTAAATCAAAATGATAAATTGTTGATGTTCAATGCAATATACTTATTCCTTATACATCTTTTTATAACTAATTTTTCAAGTACTATATGTATTTGCACCGCTCCCGCCGTCGTCGTCTCCAAACTTAGGCCCCCCAACCCCACATCCCCCCGTTAGGAAACTCCGTGGAACTATGCAAAATATGGGAAATGTTTTGCTGTTTCGGAAACCTCATCCCCTTGTCCCTTTGTCCCTAAGACTTAGATAACTATTTAAAACATAACAAAATAAAAAGTAAAAGATCACAAAAGACCAAAGTTCATTTATTTTAACTCATTTCACTCACCCATTTTGATCTTTCACTCACTAACTCAAAACCTAATTTTTGTGTGACGAAGCCGGCTGCTATTTTTTATGTTTTTTTAATTTCTAAATTGCCTATTTTTTTCTCTTACTCCGAATCTGAGTCAAAAATCAGCTTGCCGGGAACTCACCAAGTCAAAGTATTGCAGCTATGAAATCTGACCACTAAAAAATATCGAAATACATATGTGGAGAGAGAGAGGGGGTGGAGGAAAATCATTGCACTCATCCCAAATGAAAGAAGACTGATGTCACTTCTCTAAGCTCAATTTGTGGTAAAAATCCTTGCCATCCACTGCTGCCCATTGTTACCCTTGCTCTCTCCTTTGGTTGTCCATATGAGAAATTTTCCCAAAACAAGTAGATTGAGATTCTCCAAGTGTTATATCAAGTTGGTTTATGGCATATGCTTCCCGTGCTTCTTTTTTCATTTTCCTCCAGCAAGTGGGTTGGGTGTTAAATTTGCATTTGATGTAATAGGAGAAAGTCCCCCTGACCTATGCATCTCTCCTTGGTCCCAAAAACAATGGGGATCCAAGACATTCCTGCTCAGCTAGGGATATATTGTGTTTGTCACTCCAATGTCACTGGTGTTTTGGGGACAAGTCGAGCACTTTTTGTTCCCGTGCCTTGTCCCCTGTTCTATGGGGAAGTGTGGGCATGTTTCCCAAAACTGGGGATCCATCCATCCCTGGGTGACATTGATATGTGCAGAGATTAGATCAAAATTCCCACACTAGATGAGACGATCCTAATGTATTCACAAGAGTATCCATGCCTAAACAAAAACAATTAGCCTCATCAAAATGGATACCAGGGTAGTGGCCAAAGCACCAAAGAATTGAATAATCAAACACAAAATCTACCAGTTGGAAGAACATAAAACAATGACTAATCATGAATATCATCCTATATGACTAAGGTTACTCCTATACACTAACACAAAACCATATAAACTAGGGTGATATGCACCAGTAGGTGCTACTTCCAATTATTTTGCACTGAGAGTATTTTTCCACTAGGATTTCCAAGTGCCATCCAAACCGCACTTTCTACTGTAATTGGTTGTAATCACGAGTCCCATTGACCTACTTTTGGTCATTCGGACATTAATATAATTTCTTTCTTTCTTGTTCTTGTTTTAAGACCTCTTCTATCTATATGCTATTTTGGTGGTTCTCTGTTAGCAGTCCAAAGTGTTCTGCTTATTACCGTTAGATCTACAAGCACGCAATAGACAGTGCTGGAGGACTTAGTTATGTATCATGCTCTTACTTCTTGTTTTTGTCTTTCTTATCTTCGTTTGCCTTTTCCATCCAAGGAGCTAAGTTCTGTTTCTATACTTCTGTTTAACCCTGTACTAAGTCCATCTGTTATATTCTATCTATCCTTTTCCCTTTTATAGCATCATCTGTCTCTGTATTTTGCGGTCTCTGTGAAAACTGTCATTGTGATAAAGTTTACTGTTAAGAAAACAGTATCTCTTATGGAATTCAAAGAGAAGGGGTGGAGATGAGATTCCAGAGGAAAACTTACCCAGATATGAAGGAAGATCTTGAAAAACTTAGGAATCTGTGCCAAACATTGTTGTGCTTGATTGAATGGACGAAGAAAGAGGAAGAAGTTGAAGAGTTGCAAGAGAAAGGAGAATAAGAAGTAGAAGCAGAGCTGAGAAAGATCCTCAGGAGGAAGATGCACACGAAGAAGAGGGCCTCCAAGAGAAATTAACCAAATGCCAAAAACCTGGCCTCATTCCTTACATTCACTAGGATCAGGGAAAAACTGTCCCCTTGGTCTCCTCCAGTTCAGAAAGTACAGTTAACAATGTGGATTAATGATATAAAACCAGAATTTTACGTGTGCTTGTCAGGCCCATTAAAAAAAAAAAGCTTTCTTTGGAAAATGATTAGTTTGAGAAATTTTGGTTGACAGTTGTAGATCCCCATGATTTTGATTTCCTAAAAATGGATTTATAGGATTTGGGTTTTGGAGACACTGTAGGACAGTGTGCATCTTTCAAGAATCAGGACAAGAGAATCAAAGAGAGAATTTGAGTGCAGGTTCCTCTGTTTACTCTGTCGATTTAGTAATTCTTAATTTTTTTTGTAATGTATGTGTGAGACTAAGGGTGGGGGGCTTCCTAAATTTTCTCAGCAGGTGCTATTTGCTGAGAAAAATAAGGAGCCATTCGCAGCAAAATGTTCCCATGGAAGATGCAATTTTCCATTCCACTAAGTTTTTTAGGATTGTAAATCCATTCTCTGAAAATTATCATTACATGCCGCTGCCATTTGGCATTTTTTCCTAGAATATCTTATGCAAATGCTACAAACTTCAGCACCCCCTCTCCAGTGACCGATCAAAATATCCCTATTAATAATAACTGCTCCAGGATTCACCATAAGATCTCAAAATTTGCACCTTACTATTAAGCAGGTTTCAATAGACCACCTGTGCAGTAAATAGGAGTGGTTTCATGCTCCATAGGAATCCGCCCTTACTACTTGTAAAGCAGGGGTGATTTCTCCTGTTATGAGGTCTATTCACCAGGTCACCAAGATCATTTGGCCTTTTATGACAGGTACATACCCTCTGGTAGAGAATTCCTGTGAATCTGAGCTCTCGAACTAGGAATCTTAATAAATGCAGGTTAGCATTTGAGCCCTGAGCCTCACTAACTCAAAATAAATAAAAAATGCATCCTGAAATTGCTGAAGCAATTGGACAAGATTGGGGCATTAGAAGGGAGCCATACATAGCCTAATATATGTGGAGATGCACACTGCACAGCCATGACAGAGGCAGACCAGTTAAATCCATCCAAAAATCAGCCTCTGAACCACCTACTCTGCAGGGTTATCTGTGACGGGCATGTCCCTGACCCTGGGAGAATTTTTGTGTTGACTACACTATTTCCTGACGTTACTACCAACATGATTAGGATTGTTTATGCCTGAACAGCAGACAAGTATCTTTTACCTATAAAGAGGTAAGTTTACCGGACTATGCTTTCCTTATTTAAATGAACTCTGGATGACAATAGTCCTTTCCCTACTGGCAAGTTGGCAAGGCTCCATTTGCTCCTGAGTTTGGTCATGAGGTCAAAACCTAATGGTTACAAAATTTGGACAATATATAAGGCTAAATGAAAGACAACCTTTGCCAAATGGGATGAGCTCAAGTGGTAAATCATTGGGGCTTTCATAGTGGAGACCCGTGTTCAAATCCCTGGGGGACATGTTACATGCTAATATGCACAAAAGTTGAGTGTTGAAATTGGGTAAACTACCCCATCCAATTCTGGGTGTGGTGCACTCAAACGGAATTCTGGGTGTGGCGTACCCAAACAGACATCCAATTCAGGTGTGACTGAATTTGACAGAAGAGATACCCATCAGTCGTGGCATCTAATTCGAAGGACACCCCATAAGGGAAATTCACCAAATCAAAAAAAATGAAATACAACCGTTGTTTCAAAGGGGATTTTGGTGCACCCACGAGACATGCTGGCTAAGCCTGGACCTAAAAAATCACCTATACCTTTTGCCCTTTTTATCATGAGATTATGTACCACTGAATATGATAAGGGCACACAAACAATACATCTGAATGACATGCCCAATAAAACAACACTATTCAAACGAATCTACAGAACAGGAATTAAAACAAATCATTTAATACACACAAAATTTGATAACCGAGGCCCCTGGTGTAATAGCAATAGGTAACACTGGTAAGAGCCTGATACAGGTTAAAATTGTACTACTTAAGGCACCCATCATTTCAGAAAATATGTCCAGGTTGTTGCGTAACCATTATCGAATACATTTAAGCTTTGCCTATATTTAGAAAATGTTAAGAATAGTTAGAAAAAACGTGGCAAGGCTGAGGAGCAACGATCGTGGGCAACAATTCAACGTAACCCATATTTACAGTTCAAGATAACCCATATTTACAAAATTTAAGGATACCAAGAAAAACAAACACTGTGAATGGATTATGGAATATATTCAAGCATAACCCATGTTTACACCTTTTGACCTAAAAAAATGTTGTTGTGACAATAATGGAAATCATTCAACAAGACCATTTCCACAATTTTTTTATAAGCGTCTAATACATTCTAAGGTGACCCATGACTACAAATTCTATGTATACAATATGCTTAAGCCTGACCATTGTTTACAAACCTTTAAAATGTCATCCAGCACCCAACAGGACCTCTAGGACATAACCTCACTCAAGATTTACCAAAGAAAAAAAATCCAATGGTACCTAAAAACAAATCATGCAGGAAAAATATGTCTCATTCAGTTCCAAATCTTTTTGAAAATTTCTGTTCATACAAAATGAAAACAAACCTGGTGGAAAGTGAGATTGTCAGCATATTTTCCAGCCAATTGAGCAACTCTGTTGATGGCTTCTTCAGAAGAATTGTGCAGATTGTCTACAACTACAACTTTGTACCCACCTAACAACAATTGCAGAGCAGTGTGACTGCCAATATAACCTGCACCACCAGTCACAAGAATACTCTTGTTCTTGTTCTCCTTCTCGTCTTCTCTGTTCCCACCCATATTTCTCACTCCTTCAGAAACAAAAACGAACTGGGTACGCTTAAAACACAGGAAAACAAATGACAAAAAGAATCCCTCTGTCAATTCCAAAGCTCTGACTGATTAAGAGATTGTTCCAGGGCATTTCAAGGTGTCTTAGGCCAAAGACTAGCAAATATTAATCGTGATAACAGGATGCGAAGTGACTGTATTAAAAATAACTAAAACAAATGTATGTTTATTACAAATAAAAGACGTAAACAAGTATATAACTACTTTTTCGGGAGCTGTAGTCATTATCATGTTTGGGACAGGTGTCTATATGTTGGAGTTACTTTGGGAAACGGCTGCACCAAATGCAGATTCTCTTGTCATATGCAATAAAGCTGGGGAAATGTTGAATGTAAAAATCACCTAAACCAAGGGGTGGGCCACTCATTTGATTCGTCAATATGGTTTTTTAAGGGGGGTATCATTAGTCCTAATCCTTACAGATCCCACGAAACATGTTATTTATGGAGAATTGCACCTATGACATATTTTTTATCGTTTTTTAAATTTACCATTACACCTTAGCATCTTAGGTATAGGTGGGCCTTTTAACATGTTAGAGATTTGAGATATTTGTTTACAAGATGACCGTTGGTAGGGTGGTAGGTCTATAATTTCTCTCTTTCTTTCATTTTTTAAAAGGTTGATTGAAGAATAAATCTTACGATGTTATAAAGTTTTTTTTAAGTATTTGTTGGTATGGCATATATGAATAATAGATTTTTTTGGATTTAGTATTAAAAATTGAGGAGGTATCCATTTCATCAAATTTGTTTAGGAGTCAAATTTAATGTTATATATTTTTAGTATCTCCTTAGATTTGTATGTTGGTGGATGGTGTAACAACATACTTTACCGTCATCTACACTAATTAAACTACAACTCTTTCAACATATAACCTTTATTTTGTATTGCAAGTAAAAAAATCATGGTGGTAACAATGGAGAAGGTAGAGCTGTCTTTAACCCTCTTTTTGCATTGTAGGTGGGGAAAAACATGGTGATACATGCCAATTTAGCTATGCATTTGGAACTGAGAGAGGACTTCTCATAATATGCGCATGTTCATTACAGTTTAGGTTTAAGTAATAGTAAATATTTTGCTATGCTTGCTGATCAACCTTTTCAAATCAGATGAGCACCTAGAATTATGTTTTTTATATAGACACCTAAAAATGGTCCATAGGCATTTATTAATCATTAAATTGAATAATTGTAGGATGTTTGTGTACTTGTCGATTATGGATCCAAAGTAGGTGTTATTCGTGTGTTTGTCAAATTAGGTGTTATTCATGTGAATCATACTCCTAGGTCCTTGTGTGGATCCTTGTGGCTAGAGTGCACTTGCCCCCTTCATCCCTCATTTTCACATTTTGACTTTTTGATATCACTTTAGGCACCAATAGTGATCGTGCATAGCCACACAAACACACACACTTATACTTTATTCACCTATGCATCACTTGCACTTTTGTGCATGTTTCCCACAAACTTGGAGTTTCCTAAGTTTGTGACATCCTACACCTTGCACATAATCTCTACACAACATCGGCCAAGCATCCCTACATTTCATGCAATGTTAGTAGTGTTGCACCACCCCAACTAGCTTGCACCATCTGAAATGGCTTACCTCAAATCAACAGCATCTCGATCAATAGTCCTTGTTTGACACTGCACTCTAATGGCTCATCCAGATGTAGTGCACAACAATAAGGACTCTGCACAAGTTGATCTTCACACCAACCTATTCACCACCATTCTAGCATTATGGCGCATCTCCTATGCATTACTTAACTTGATTAGATCACCCCAAATTGGTGAAAATCACTAAGGAAATATTATGCACACTATACAATGTTGTGCACATTCGCATGCCCTATGCAACAAGTGACCTCTATGGCACCTTTATAGTATATTTTCACCTTTACACACTTATATAGCACCAAAGGTATCCCATGTAACTTTCTCTCTTGCATAGCTTGAGTAGCATTACAACAATGTGCATCACTCATGCAACCTCTGTGACATCTTTGTGTGCTTTTACATCATCAAGATGTATACCATATAACACTCAGACTCTATGCATGACTCGATAGCCACATGGACACTCTACACCATGCCACACGACACTAGGTGGCATTTTTCAGGTATGTACCTTGTTAGAACATATTCCAGCACGTCATAACATCTACAACATAATGCCCACTAGAGGTTCAACTCCCACAACCTGCATGAAGTCCAATCATCACTTGGGTAGAAGATGAACCATTCTTGTAATTGTCCTCTTTTTTAACCGTCATATGTTGTAACCATCTTCTTATAATGATATATACTAGAAGGCATCCTATAGCAAAGGGTAACCATGTCTCCTTTCCTATTCAACTATGTCTATAGGTTAATACGTTTAACTTATCAATCCAGGGACATATATTTTGATTAGGGGTTTGCACTATATATACAATAGTATACTTAGTGTTAAGCTAAGTGACTAATGTTAATGTAATGTTTTGTATAGTTAATGTGAAATAGAGCTTTCAATGAAATCTGAATTGATGAAGTGAAGAAAAAAATTGTAATGAAATAACTAAAATGTAAATTATGCATAAATCAATGTTGAATTTAATCTTAGAAGATTCCCACACAGCTCACTCTAAAGCATTTCAAAGCATAAAAGGAAACAAACCACTTTTTGTTGGAATTGAAAGACACAAGCAAAGCATGAGGTAATTGAAACTGAAACACAAAAATGGGAATAACTCACACAACCAAAACAAACTACAATAATGAATGGGAATCATGTATAGTCACTCCTCACGAGTTGGCCCCGTCTTGGTTGGACTGATGTATTTCCCCTCTTAAATTAAACCAAATCACTGTAATTAAAATTGATTTTTTTAATAATGAACAATTATGTAACAATAAAGGAATTGATACATATTGCTTACAAATACTATGGATTATCTATCTGATACTTGATTGAATTCTTGATTAATTGATTCAATAATCCTAGAGTTTACAACTCTATATTTAAGTAAACAAGAGAAAAATATTGATCACTAAATATCACTATGTTGTTACAACAACAATCTTTATTTGAAGCTAGAAATAAGATATTACAAGCATAAACACTAATAGAATAAATAACTAAAATAATCCCTAAACTTTTAGAGAGGTTGTTTACATTATTTGGTCTCATGATAATTGTTGGGTGAATATTTTGTCAATCAGCGTACTAATCAACAAAATAGGTCCGATCAACCACAGCAGGAAGATTGGTCGGCCAGGTGTGCAGCTTTACTACATCAACCGGAGACAAATCTCTCCTCTCATCAAGGGGAGGCTCCCTATAGATACGTAGGAGCTATATACAAAATAGATAAGCAAAAAATAACACATGGGGGCAGAATAAATCATCCATCTCTCTTCTTTCAGAGATGATGCACTCATACAAAGGAGAAAATCCTGGTGTAAACACTGAAGGCACTTCTCTTCTTTCAGAAGTGTTCTTATAAGAAATAGTAGGAGTTTCTTTCAGATAGTAAAGTAACCAGTAATCAAAAGGGAGTAGTAACAACAAGATGAAACAAAACACAAAGTCTCCACCTCAACTGCCTAAAGAGTATATCACAAAGGATAATGGAGGCACAAAGTCACCCCAGAATCTTCAACACAAAAAGAAAAGGAAAACACAGACTAAAATCAATTGTGAAAGCACAAAGTCTTCCCATAGTTGGTTTTAGGACACTTCCCTATTACCTTCACTAATTCTACTTACCAAATTAAATGAATAAGGACACCTTCAGAAGACAAACGTAAGAATGATCTTCTAAAATGACACAAGTCAGAACAGCACAAAGTCTGTGAAAAACCTGCTTTCTCATTCAGATAAAAATCAAAATGAAATTACAACCTGAGCTTAAAGTCTCAGTCTTCTTCTTTCAAAATGGGCAGAGTTTTGCTCTTGTAAAATAAAAGTCTCCTTTACAAATGAGAGAAAATACAAACTTATAGCAACTACCTAAGGATTGGCACCTTTTTCCATGGGACGGCCCATGCTGCAGTCAACATCTTCAATGCGTCTTCAGTTTTGTCTAGAGAGACCATGTTGAGAATAGTGCGCTACCATAACTATGGCGTGTCCCTTCATCTGATATGTCTCCTCCTTAATATGGACCATCTGGTCCTTTGCATATTTGTCTTTACTTCATGGAAGAAAATATGTCGTGTCCTTGGTTTGGTGCGCTCATAAGTCTACTCAATCCACTGTTCCACCTATTGGAAATAACTCTTTCGAAGACATTTCTGGTCCTTTGCATCGATCTTCTCTCTTTAAGTCTTTGGGCTTTCTTTTCAGCCGATCACATGATTCAGGTTGAACCTTGAATCTGTTAAACCACTGAAAATTCATCGCTTCATTGGTTCATTATGTCTCTTTTGTTCTATCGCTTCTTGGTTCAATCACTTCTTTGCCCCTTGGTTGAACCACTTATGTGCCTCTTTTTCTTTGACTGAGGCCACCTTTGAACTTTTGAACCATGTTGAACCATTGAACTTTGAACTCTTTCAGTTCAAAGTTCAATCGGTTCATTGGTTTATTCTGTGTCTTACTCAAACACTGCTTCATTTATCTTTCTAAGCTCTGGTTGAACCTTTGAACCTTAAACTTGTTGAACCTTTTGGTTTAACGGTTCAATTGTTCAATCAGTTCATTCAGTTCATCCTTTGAAGCCCCCTTTTTGTCTAAGTCTGTGAAAGTTCTTGTCTGCGTCTTTGTTCAGCCTTTGGAACATCCCAAAGGGAAGGTGTCCCTTCGGGCTTTTTAAAATAGTCCTTTCTTTGTCGCTAAGTGCCCCCCACAAGGATACTTGTCATTCGGGCTTCAACTTCCCTGGCGGGTTCTTACTTCTTCGGCGAGATTTTTCCGTCGGGCAAAAAGCCTAAAAGAATTCCTTCCGACAAAATGTCCAAAGGAAAGTTTCTTGTTATTTGGCCATTCGTTCTATTCTATTTCTTCAGACTTTTTCTCCGGGTGAATTCCTTCAGACAAAAAGTCTGAATGAATTTTGCCTTAACATTTTTTTGAGAAAATCATCCCAGGAGAATTCTTTTGGCCTCTTGGACTTAGCCATTTCCATTGGACAAAAAGTCTGAAGGAATTGTTCCTTTTTGGGCCTTTGAACAAATCCTAAGGAATTATGTCTTTTCTTTGACCTTCGAACCAATGATGCCTGCCCTCCGCAAGGGCACTTGCCTTTTTTGCTTTGGGGCAACCCCTTGAACCTACTGATTGAACTAACTTTGGTTCAATAGTTCAATGGTTCAATAGGCTCATCCTTCATTATTTGGCTAAGTCCTTTTGATCTTTTGCACCAAGCACGTTGAACCAACTTGGTCATTGAACCCATTGAACCTTTGAACCAAAGTGGTTCAAAGTTCAATGGTCCAAGCCTTTGTCCTTTATCATGTGCCGATTGAACTCTTTTGATTGAACCGAGGCGCTGAACCAATCCTGGAAATGACTAAGTGTTAGAAGCTTGTTCTTTTGACTAAACTCACCTACAGAAGCTTTTTAAACCTGTTGAACCTGTGAATCCCTTTATGAAAAAAGCTTAAAAATGAGGAATTTGAAAGCTTAAAACAAATTTTGAGAAGGGAAGAGAGAAATTTTGGTTTGTAGGTTGTCCCAAAAATGAGTGGCAATTTTCGGGGACAACAGCCGGCTCCAGTTGGGGAACTACCTTCAGTTGGAAACTTGAAACACAGCTGAGGGGAGTAGAAACCAGAATCTCTAGTGCCTTAAAGTGTGCCACTGGGCTATGGAGTCGTGCTACCCAAAAAGAAAGGTGCCACAAATGAAAATGAAAAGCACAAAATAGAACTAAAGACTATACAAATATACATATGTACAAGTGAACTTATCTGATACTTCAAGAATTGAAGTACTTCAGACACTGCTCCTTGTGAGGCAAAGAAAATGGGATGCCATCCTGATAAACCAACAGGAAACCATTCTATCCCCAAAAATGGTGACGGGCGAATGGAGCTCTCCACTAGGAAACCAATTTTTTGCATCTTCCTCTTGGCTCTTTCTTCTTCTTGCCCCATGGCAGGACGTGGTCTTCAATTTGAAAACCATAACTCCTTGCTCGATCTGCGAAGAGTTCCTTTTGCTGACTTTGGAGTACAACAATATGGTCCACTACCATAGCTTGTTGTTCTGCTAGTTCAGTCTAGCACATGCTTTGATTGTCAGCATCAAACTCCTGACAAACCATCAGCTCAACATCTCCTTTGGTGTGAAGGAGTTTGACCTCTTCACCCTGAGCAGTTTTCAATCTAAGCAACAGAGATCCGCATCCAGCTGTGGAAGAATTGTTGCCATCGGATTCCAGGATCCAAGCATCATCAAAATCTGATCTTCTATCAGATTTCTCTTCATGGGAGATGGAAGATCCTTCTTGATTTGTATTGCGCCCTACTAATTTTTTTGATGCCTTGTTTGGATGGAATCATGGATTGCCAACTACAAGACTTTCATCAGCTAGGACATGAGCGTCCTCTATGGTCAAGAAGTAATTACCCCTACCTGAAGGCTCAAATAGAATTTGAGTAGTAGGGGCTGACATTTGGGTAACCACAATCTTTGCCTCAGACAGGTTCGCACCTGGTTCTCCACCAATGTTTAATTGCTCATGATTGGCTTGCAGGGATTCAAACTCAGTCATTTGAATTTTGGATTTCTTGACATGATCAATCATGTCAAATGACTGAGATGGACTTGGAAGAGAGGATGGGAGTTCATCCTTTTGGTTTTTGGGAGGGGGAGGACTGATGTGCGAAGTTGAAGTAGAAGGTGCAGAGATGTTTAATGTACTAACCTTCTTGGAAATCACTAGGTCCTTTCACTGGAAAGGCAGAGTGGTTCCCTACTTAGCAATTAGAATTATAGGCTGAGTTCATTCCTCTATTCTTTCTTTATCAGCTTGCTAGGCTGACTGATTCTCGGGCCAAGTGAATACTGTGTATGATCCCTCATTTGCTTCACCTTCACTTTTGAGTTCCTTCTGGTAATTCAGGAAATCAATGTGGGAGTCGCCAGCTAATTTTTCTTGATCGAACTCAGGTTGGAAATAGGAAACATGTTCTATTTCCAGATATCTCACTGTTGAGTTGGTTGGAGGTGCTCCAAGGGCAAGGTTCCTTTGTGGGGGAGGAAGACGATTTAGTTGCCCTTGACTTCTGGCAGCGTTGCCTTGATATGGCTGATTGGAGAATGTTCTTCTTGGTATATCTTTATATAGAGGAGCATAAGACATACCTTGTGCCATTTGCCTTTTCAAGGCTAGCAATTCATTTGCCAGCTTTTGTACCATTGGGTCAGCGGTGACTGTGGGTGAGTATTCAGAAGATGAAGAGGGTTTAGCTCTATTAGGATCTCTCCTTATCTTTCTTACCAATATAAGGTCATCTTCTAGCTTAGTAGCCAAGTCTTGATCAGCCTCAAGGTCTATGTGTCTAGCCCGTCTCAACAAAAAACTCACTTCAGGCAGCTATGAGTTGATGAAGAAACACATGAGATTCTGAGGTGTCGAATGGGCGATCATGGGAATGATGTGCCTTAGCTTGTTGAACCTGGCAATAAAATTCCTCATAGGCTCATGAGGTTCCTTCTTCATCTGAGTGAGCTGGGCTAGCAAAGCATGCGCATCCTTTGCAGGCTTGAACCTGTCTTCAAACTTGGCTTTAAATGTATCCTAGTCAATCACTAATCTAGCTTGTAGATGGTAGAACCAGTCTGCAGCAGCACCTTGTAGTGTCTCCACAAAGAGCCTGACTGCCACATCTTCAAATTCCACCCTAATAACACCATAGGCTATGCTGAAGGCTGCAATGTGTTCATCAGGATGAACCTTCCCATCACCAAAGAATTTGGGGAAATTCTTTCTTGAATTGCATGGAAGTTCATGCAGAGGTGGAGTCAAGTTGAGTGAGCCAAAAGAGTTACCCCAGGGGCCTCGAACTACCATGATTTAATTATGACAAATAGGGATAACAAATCTGGGTGGAGTGGCCAGATTGTGAATCAAAAATGGAAAAGGACTGGCCCTGCTTCAGCTTGAGGCTTGAGGCTTCAAACTGTGCACTCTTTCCTAGCAGCTCTGGTTTTACAGACCAAATAAAATAACAAAAGTGGAGGAAATGGTAAGGCTATAATGATAATGGGTAAGACATAGAATGGAGTCACCAAAGTCTGTAATGGATAAGGGTTATAATGATAATGGGTAAGACACAGGTGATGTTTCAATCTGAAACTCGAGGTTCCAAATTGTACAAAATTACTGTCCCCAACAGAGTCACCAAAAACTATTGGGTGAATATTTTGTCAATCAACGTACTAATCAACAAAATAGGTCCGATCAACCACAGCAAGAAGATTGGTCGGCTAGGTGTGCAACTTTACTACATCGACCAGAGACAAATCTCTCCTCTCATCGAGGGGAGGTTCCCTATAGATACGTAGGAGCTATATACAAAATAGATAAGCAGAAAATAACACATGGGGGCAGAATAAACCATCCATCTCTCTTCTTTCAGAGATGATGCACACAGATAAAGGAGAAAATCTTGGTATAAACACTGAAGGCACTTCTCTTCTTTCAGAAGTGTTCTTATAGGAAACAACAGGAGTTTCTTTCAGATAGTAAAGTAACCAGTAATCAAAAGGGCGTAGTAACAACATGGTGAAACAGAATGCAAAGTCTCCACCTCAACTGCCCAAAGAGTATATCATAAAGGATAATGGGGGCACAAAGTCACCCCAGAATCCTCAACACAAAAAGAAAAGAAAAACACAGACTGAAATCAATTGTGAAAGCACAAAGTCTTCCCACAGTTGGTTTCAGGACACTTCCCTATTACCTTCACTAATTCTGCTTACCAAATTAAATGAATAAGGACACCTTCAGAAGACAGACGTAAGAATGATCTTCTAAAATGACACAAGTCAGAACAGCACAAAGTCTGTGAAAAACCTACTTTCTCATTCAGATAAAAATGAAAATGAAATTACAACCTGAGCTCAAAGTCTCAGTCTTCTTCTTTCAAAATGGGTAGAGTTTCGCTCTTGTAAAATGAAAGTCTTCCTTACAAATGAGAGAAAATACAAACTTATATCAACTACCTAAGGATTGGCACCTTTTTCCATGACGGCCCATGCTGTAATCAACGTCTTTAATGCATCTCTAGTTTTGTCTAGAGAGACCATGCTGAGAACAGTGCGTTGCCATAACTATGGCATGTCCCTTCATCTGATATGTCTCCTCCTTAATATGGACCATCTAGTCCTTTGCATATTTGTCTTTACTTCATGGAAGAAAATAGGCCGTGTCCTTGGTTTGGTGCGCTCAAAAGTCTACTCGATCCACTCTTCCACCTACTGGAAATAACTCTTTCGAAGACATTTTTGGTCCTTTGCATCGATCTTCTCTCTTTAAGTCTTTGAGCTTTCTTTTCAATCGATTGTTTGATTCAGGTTGAACCTTGAACCCGTTGAACCACTGAAAGTTCATCAGTTCATTGGTTCATTCTATCTCTTTTGTTCTATCGCTTCTTGGTTCAATCGCTTCTTTGCCCCTTGGTTGAACCATCCGTTGAACCACTTGTGTGCCACTTTTTCTTTGACTGAGGCTGCCTTTGAACTTTTGAACCATGTTGAACCATTGAACTCTTTCGGTTCAAAGTTTAATCAGTTCATTGGTTTATTCTATGTCTTGCTCAAACACTGCTTCCTTTATCTTTCTAAGCTCTGGTTGAACCTTTGAACCTTGAACCCGTTGAATGGTTCAATTTTTCAATCAGTTCATTCGGTTCATCCTTTGAAGCCCCCTTTTTGTCTAAGTCTGTGAAAGTTCCTTTCTGCGTCTTTGTTCAGCCTTTGGAACATCCCAAAGGGAAGGTGTCCCTTCGAACTTTTTAAAACGGTCCTTTCTCTATCGCCAAGTGCCCCCTACAAGGATACTTGTCCTTCACGGTTCAACTTCCCCGACGGGTTCTTACTTCTTTGGCGGGCTTTTTCCGTCAGGCAAAAAGCCTGAAAGAATTCCTTCAGACAAAATGTACGAATGAAAGTTTCTTGTTACTTGGCCATTCATTCTTTTCTGTTTCTTTAGACTTTTTCTCCAGGTGAATTCCTTCAGACAAAAAGTCCAAAGGAATTTTGCCTTAACATTTTTTTGAGAAAATCTTTCCGAGAGAATTCTTTCGGCCTCTTGGACTTGGCCATTTCCATCGGACAAAAAGTCTGAAGGAATTGTTCCTTTTTGGGCCTTTGAACAAATTCGAAGGAATTTTGTCTTTTCTTTTACCTTCGAACCAATGTTGCCTGCCCTCCGCAAGGGCACTTGCCTTTTTCTCTTTGGGGCAGCCCCTTGAACCTGCCAATTGAACCAACTTTGGTTCAACGGTTCAATGGTTCAATATGCTCATCCTTCATTATTTGGCTAATTCATTTTGATCTTTTGCACCTGGTCGTTGAACCCATTGAACCTTTAAACCAAAGTGGTTCAAAATTTAATGGTTCAAGCCTTTGTCCTTTATCATGTGCCGATTAAACTCTTTTGATTGAACCGAGGTGCTAAACCAATCCTGGAAATGACTAAGTGTTAGAAGCTTGTTCTTTTGACTGAACTCGCCTGCAGAAGCTTTTTTAACCTGTTGAACCTATGAATCCCTTTACGGAAAAAGCTTAAAAATGAAGAATTTGAAAGCTCAAAACAAATTTTGAGAAGGGAAGAGAGAAATTTTGGTATGTAGGTTGTCCGAAAAATGAGTGGCATTTTTCGGGGACAATAATAATGAAAGAGAAACAAGTAACACTTGCATCTAGCTTCCAACTACCAACCATCACTTAACTTCCTTTATACCTACACCAACTAACTCAACAACTCTTTTTATCATAACCTAACATTGCATACAATAAATTTGATGAATACTCTACAACAAGCACAAGAGTAGCCACATTAGTGGCTACAAGTGACCATAGTAAGTGGCTAAAAACTAGGTAGCAATATAATGATGTCAACATGGGTAATACAATGGATACGTGAAATGTTCACTAAATGGCTACGAATGATAAATAACCTATAAAGAGTAATAGAAACAAAGAGATCTTGCATTCTCATTTTAAACCATTAGCTTATCAATATGACAAAATAAAATATGATACTATTTTATCTAGAAACCATAATCTGTAAAGACCATAACAACAAATACATACAACATATACACTTTATACTATTATGGAAAAAATCATAGATGAAAGCCTACAATAGGTTCATAAGATAGAAAAAATGAAAAGGGTGTAAGGCCAATAAATTATAGGATGAGTGCCATTTCCAAGCCTCATCATTGCCCTCATACTTAGATAATTGCACATCCTTATGCAATACCAATAACTTCTTTTAAGAGTAGCAAGATATATAAAAAGCACAAATACCCATAAAGTCACAGGGTTAAGTTTTACCATCATCCAACTTATCAAGATAACCCATATTTTCTTGAATCCTCTTCCACTTGGTGTCCTCAAATACTAAGTCTAACTAAATCTTCCTTGTTTAGTCTTGGATGAGGAACCAAAACAAGGGTAAACGAGATATTAGGCCAATCTAATGAAGGTCGTGCCTTCTTAGTCCATTTGCATGAAGGGGAATGAACACCCTCAATTTTCATCCACATCTTGTAAAGGCTTCCCTGTTAATTACATCAAAAAAATATACACAATGATAAAAACCCTCAAACCATTGTCTCTTAATCTTAAAGGCTAAAAGTTCATCCTTAACCAAATATTTCAATTACTCAATGGCTTATATCTAGGTCTCTCATATTCTACTATGATTACTAACTAGGAAAACTTTTCTTCCTCTTGATAGGTCACAAATTATTGCCTTCTTCTAATTCCATTTGTAAATAGGAGGAAAAATATCTAAGCATAATATCTCCAACAAATGGGTTAGGATTCCATTTTATGTCATGGATAAAAATTGCCATGTTGGTAAAATTCACATATAAAATCACTCATTTTGATTAAACTGGATATTTGGGCATCACAAAATGGATGAGAAGTACATATTGAGTCAGTTAAACTAAAGGCCAACCTACCAATTTGAAACTAGATTTTTGTTTTGCAAGTAGAAGGCATAAACCCTTGTACATGGCTTATAATTGAGCATGTTGATTGAAAATTAAAAAAAAACATCAATGTTTTATTTCAAATCAACAATCGCCACATCCTTCTTTTATATTTCATCTTCTATATACGATAATTGCCTTTGTAAAACTCTCTTCTCTTCATGAAGCTTGTGGATTTTATCTTATTGTCATAAAAAACACAACATTCTCCTCTCAAGCCCTGAATTGACATATTATGCTCAGGCGTAATGATGACATCCATAGGGGGTTTAGGCTCTACTACTAGAGGAACAAAAATATTTGTAGTGAGAGTAATGAATGGACCTACATTTAAAGGATAAGGTGCTTCATTGTACATAAAAATTGAAAATATGGTTTATTTAGTTATAGAATCAATGGTTGCATGTTGCTCTTCCTCAAAAACTAGTACAAAGGGTTCCACAACCATGGATGTATGGGGTTATTCAGTAGTGTTTCTTGTTTTTTATTTTATTTCCATAGTTATGCATCCAAATGGTTGTCTCTTTCTTCTAACTCCCAAACCCTATCTTTTAGTAATTCTATATCTTGGCATGCAACCATCAACTTTGCATTATTTGTGGCATCACCAAATCTTGTAAATGGGGTTTCCCAAGTGTCATTTTTTCCAGAATATTATTCATAATTACTTTCCTTAGAGTCATTTTCCCTATAAGACACTTCATTTGTGCTTCTTTGAGAGTCACTTTGGTCAGAATATTATGAATTTGTGTTTTCCTCCACATCTATTACTTTAATGTTACTTGCATTTGGTTGTGTGTTGAAATGGATCCACCCTGATAACTTCATCATTCATGTTTTTTATACACCTGATGCAGAGATACCTTCTTCTAGTGAATCTTAATGGAAATTGAGGGATCGGGTGCTTTTTTTTGTGGCCTCACCTATGGTGAAGGCTCTTTCTTCTTTTGCACTATGTGGCTTGACTCAATAGCTTCAAGTTGTGGGTATATATATTGCATGGAAACTGTAAGATAGGAATCCAAGAGGGGAGTTAGATAAGTGTTAGTATGATAAGAATCAATAAAAACACATAAATAAATCTAACACCTTAAGCCTAGCAACTCAAGGACCAAGAGAACAATGCAAGTAATAAATAAAATAAGACAAAACAAGTATTTGTCTCCTTCTTTATGAGCAAGAGTTGCATGTTGGCCTTGGAGAAATGTGCTCAATCATGTGCTTAAAGATTATTTAACAATGGTGTTCCTTGCATCATTTATCCTTGTCACTTTGGCTTTGTTTGGCTTGGCTTTGGTAAGATGAAGCAATTTATCAATAATTTTGCATTATAACATTACACCAGAAAGCTTTGTCTCTCAAAAATTTAACATTACAACTTTGGCTTGCGAACTTTTTTAAACAATGGCCTTGGCACTTATATTTATAGATTATCCAACTAACTCTAACTCAAGTGCAATTAGGTTAGATTTAACCACGGTTAGATTTAGTTTATCCATGATTAATTTAAGAAGGGGAAAATTAATTAATATTTGGGATAGAGATACTATCTATTAAGCATGGCTCTCCATTTTTGAATTTAAAGATTTAAAGGAGATATTTCCAATTCCTTGACTTTGAGGATGATGGCATCATCATTATCTCAATTTTATTGAAATTTCCTTTTTTTTAAATTAATATTCACTAATTGAACATGGAAATTTTGCTTTAAATTTTAATTGGATTTGCTTAGTTAATTCATTATGCTTAGTATTTTTGTATTTTAAGAATTTTTTAAGTGCCCCACTTAATGAGTACAAAGGCCAATATATCAATTTGCTAGGTTATAATTTGACCGGAGATGAATCTGTGAGAGGTTACTATTGCATACAAGATAATGCCCCAAATAGGGATGCCTCAACACAATTTTACGTACTAATGTTTAATGTGCAAATGAAATTGGGATATTTAGTGATTTCTAGGCTTCATTTGCATTGTTTGGTAGAAATCAATCTAAAGTCTGATTGCAACATGGATGCAGCCAAATCTATAGTTTGCCCCTATTTGGGAAGGCATTGCAAGACACAAGCATAGTAATGTCCTTTCAAAGAATGAGAAAGTTGTTAATGCCTTGGTTAATGCCCCAAATTGTGATGGATGAGCCTTGAATGCCCCCTTGAGGGATCAGGTAGAAAATAAAGTCATCAAACATTCCCTCAAAAAGAAGGAAATGATGTGATTGTGTACATGAGATTTTGAGCTATATGAATTTGATTATGCACTTACATCAAAAACACTCAAAATGTCAATCCATTAATTAAGATCTAAAGCCATTAGGATAAAATGCAAATAAATGAATGAACAGTAAAAAAAACACTCTAATCCTAAAGCTAATTGTTCCAAACCAAGATTAAACAATAAAAAGACAAAAGGATTTGGATTGAGATTACCTTAGACTCATATTTTTGACATGATGATGGCTTGATTCATGGATTATGGATTCATGGATTGTTTGATTGACGTGGATTCATAGATTCATTCATGGATTTGCTAGATGGTTTTAATGGAGGGGTGCTTTGTATAAATAAGCTTAGGAGGGAAGATCAATGGCTCATGTTCAAAGTTTAGCCATGAAGATCAAGGGTGGAAGAATTACCAAGGAATTAAAAAATTCTTGGAAGCCTCTAGAATATAGGCTTCCAGAGAAAAGGGGCCAAGTTAGATAGGATTCTAGAATTGGAGAATTCTAGAATCCTCTTAGGGTTTAATTAGGACTAGAAGGGGATTAGGATAGGTGATTAGAGGGACTAGGGGTGTCAGAAAGCCTAGGACTAGGCTTAGTAGGTGGGTAGGTGGGCCATGGGAATTTGAAATTCCTAAATAATGGATAAGTGGGATTAGGATAAGATAAGACATGATTTAAAATAATTAATTGATTGGTGGGGTGGGAGTAAGGTTAATGGATAAAGAATAATGGAAAGGGGGTATTAGATAAATGACTAGAAGGGGTGATATTAGGATGAAATTAGAGGGAATAAACAAGATAAGTAAAATTAGTTTTGACTAATAATAATATTAGTGATGATAAAGGAAGCGAGTGAATTTAAATGTATACAATGATATATGAGTAACGAGGATGGAAATACTTATTTACCTAAAGATGGTTATAATCAGTGGCACACTAAATTGCCCTAGTAGGGCAGATGAGTGAAAATAATGATTTGCCCAAAGGCAGTTATAATCATCGACACAGTGAAAAAGCCCTAGTAGGGTGGATGGGAGCATGATACAATTATGCTTTGCCACAGTAGGGCATGTATGATTAGAGAATGTCTACATAATTCATTCTAGTATGGTAAATTGGTAAAGGGGTCTTACATATTGAATCCATACTCATAGAGTAATAATATACTGACACATAGTATAGGCAAGAATTTGGGTGACTTGTTAGTATGGATATGCAGTCCTAACTAAAAATGATTATTATTCAATTATGATTTAATCACTTTGTATTTGGGTAGTGTTTGGGTAGGTTTGGGATTTACTAGGTGTGAGCAAGGAGAAGTGTTGCCCACTACATTATATGATAAATCTTTTGGCCTGATTGTTGTTGTAGCTTGTGATTTTAGATATCTTAGTTATAGACAACCATAATAATAATGTGTATCCTAAGCATGGAAAAATCAGTTTAAATGCAAAATATAAACCACTTAGGCTATAATATATGAACAATCAAATCCCAAGTGAATATTATTCAATAAATTAAGTGTGAAAATCTACACAAATTCATAACTCAAGTACAAAATAGGGTAATCAAGACTCAAGTGTAAATAAAGTGTAATGATCCTATGACAACAGAGGAATAAAAAGGCAAATAAAAACAAATAAGAACCAATAAATCAAATAAACAAATAAGCAAAGAGAAATGAACATAACACAAACAGATCATATAAACTATATAAATAGATGAACAAAACACCAATAAATAAAAATGAGACACAAACAAACAAAACACCAATAAACAAAATAAACAAACAAATAAAATAAGTAGGATAAACAAGATAGGACAAATAAAACAAACAAAGATAAAACAAACAAACAAATACAATAAACAAAGAAGACTATAAACAAATCAAATAAAACATTCAAAATAAACAAATAATCCAAAGTAAAGAAAAGTGAAATAAATAAATTATTCTAAACTCACAAAGGTAAACAAACAAACTAAGTTAAACAAATGGTAATATACAAACAATGGTTAATCACAATTTTAGTGCAAACAAAATTCCAATTGTTTGTGCATGTGTAATAGAGGTGTTACTCTTGGAAATAGAGTGACCCCTAAACTAGGTAACAATGACAGATAAAATAACACAAAAATAAATGGCAAATGGTTGCCCCCAGGCTATTGGGAATAACAACACAAACATGATGGCTCAAACATGGCCCTTAGGTTATTAGAGACAACGAAACAAACAAACAAAAATGGGGGGAATAAAAGAAAAGGAAGGGGTAGCCAAGCTGAATCACGATGCACTAGGTAAGTGGGCATTGCCTACATAGTTTCATGGACATGAGATCCAACATGAAATTCAGGCCAAATGTAGTTCTTCCAGGATATGGGATAGAAGAAAATTGATGATAAGAAAACATGATTGACGTGTAGAGGAAATAGGAATGGTCTTGTAAAATGATGAGTGCATAGGAAAAGAGGAGGGTGACATTAATAATCATAAAAGCATCAACACATAAAACTCATGCAAGTGCAAGAACATGATTTAGGCTAAAACCATATGAAAAGTCAAGAGAGGAATATCCACTAATGAATTGAATTGGTAATTCATAGTGTTTACTACATCTATGGCATGAAATGAGAATGAGCTCACAAAATGGCAAGAGCGTAGGTTGTGGCTGCTCACAAAATGGTGAGAGCGTAAGAAAAGCCAAGTGGTCATTAGTACATTGAGTTCGAATGCACAATGCTCACAATATCAACTCGTAAAATGGAAAAAACATACAACTAAGATTAATAAGGATGGGAAAACTAAAGGACAAGTGGTTACTTGTGAAATAGTTAGGATTCCTAGAATCCTTAAGGTAGAGGAGATGGTCAAAAAAGAAAGGAAGGTGACCGAGCTAACCCGAGATACCCCATATATCTAAGTGTTGCCTACATAGTGCGTGCGGACCTCAAGTCGATGTAGTTTTCCTATAAATGGGAAGCAAAAGACCAATGTGGTCTAGAAATTATGTTGGCTATATAAGGAAGTCCACCCCAAAAAAATTCGATGGATTTATATCTCGCATGGAAATTATAAGCCAATTTTCATGATTTTGTGATTTTTAGGATTTTCCTAGGTCTTTTCGAATGTTTAGGGGTTTTCGAATGATTTCAAATGTTTTTAAAAAAATTTAGGTATCTCAACTCAATTTAGAATTATGAGATACAAAATGTTCTAACTCACAAAATGGTGAGAGTGTGGCTTAAATATGCTAAAAAGATAGTGAGAGAGTTCAAACTTAAATTATTTTCAAAATGGTGAGAGTGTTCAAACTTAAATTGCTCATAAAATGATGAGAGAATTTAAATTTAAATTACTGCCAAAATGATGAGAATGTTCAAACTTAAATTGCTTGTAAATGGTGAGAGCGTTTAAACTTGAATTGCTCATAAAATAGCGAGAGTGTTCAAATAAGGGTGGTTGAGTTGACCTCATAAAATACTGAGCACTGCCTACATAGTCCAAATGGACCTCAAACCACTATAGTTCCACCTACAGCAGAGAATCCAACTGGCTAACAACAAGTTCATGAATAGGAAAATGGCAAAGTATAGAACAATGTGTAGACACCGAAATCGTGTCTAACCCTTGGTCATCTTCCCCCTTGGTCCATTCCTAACCCATTCCTAACCCACACACTTACTAATTTAAAATAATAACTTATTTTGAATTAATAACCCCCCCTTTGACACATCACCCATAACACCTCACCTAGGACACCTCGCCTTGGACCATTTCCCACCCTATGACTCACCTTAAGACTAAGTGACTCACCCAAGACCTATTCTTACTCCTTTCCAACCACCTAACCAACTCTCGTGCATATTTAGCCCAACCTTCAACAATTCTCCAACGGATTATGCACTTGGCAGATGGAGAACGGGCTTGATAGCCCTTTTACTCGTTCTCCACCCGCCGACGTTGGTCAAATGTCAGTCGACGCCGGTGGGATCGCCGACGTCGGTTTACTTAAATCAAATTCTAACCTCTCGCTGGGGCTAATCATGAATCTCTAATCACTAGTCGGCTAATCACGAATCTCGAATCCTCTCCCTGTGAAACAAAGTTCTCTTGCTCTTGCTTCCTAGCATTCTTGCTTCTCATTTTCTTGCAGGTGTCAGCATTTTGACAGCATTTTCCAAGCTTGGAGGACTAGCACCAGTCATTCCATACAGGTTTGAAGATTGCATGACATCTCCATCACCAGCCATAATGGAAACACAACTCCTGCACCTCTGCCAACTCATGCCACAGCTAAGTATTTGTACTGTTTTTATTTCAATGTCATTTCAAATATATTAGCATTCTGTCTACTGTCCATTCCAAGCATCCTTGACACAGATCCAACCTGTTCTTCTCGGAGAGGCTAAAAGGCCTTCTCTAAATCCCTGTCTCCCTGTCACCTTGTCCTCTCTTTGGTCTCCCATTCAAACCATACTTTCTGCCTTACAGCTCTACACAGACCACCAAAATAGGCTTTCTAACCTCCAAATAGGCTCTCTGACCTCCAAACAGACTCTCAAACCATTCTACAGATTATAAACCAGACCTGAAACTTATCCCAGGCCATTACCCCGACTGACCTAGACCATTGCCCCTACCGACGTCGGCAGACTAACCGACGTCGGCGACCTTTACTACCGACGCCGGCAAAACCACCGACGTCGGTGACTGTGGAAGGCATATTGCTGCAAACAGGTATGCATTTGCTTTCATTTCTTTCATTTTGTCTTTATCATTTTTGTTCCTGACTATATTCTACTTTTTATCAGTGGACTGTCATCCTCCAAGAAGCCTTTGCACTTCTAGGATCAAGCTTTCACTTGACAGTCCACTTTCTAGCCATCTAACAACTTCTGTGTTTTAGTCTCTTTCTTCTACAGGTGTCATCCTCCACAACCAAAGAGGAGTTCCTTCTGTCATCTGAATTTGGTGCGCAAGACTTCATTCGGGTACGTACAAGCCCTTGACCACTTATCTTAGTTTCTCATTTTGTTTTTGAATGTGAAAGCGAAAACTTGTTTAGAAACATTCTGGCACGCCCGGTGGGACCCTAGGGTCTTCCTTGGGTTCTTTTCTTTCTTTTCATATAGGGTGCATTAGGTTTCTCCTTACATCTCTTTCTTCTATCTTTTCCAAAAGACACTATCAGTAAAAATTAAAAAGAATCATTCTTGTTCTTTCTTTCTTGCATCTTAGACTAGTCAAAAGTCATACTCTTCAACCCTTTCTCAACTTGTTTTCATCCGAACTCACATTTCTATTTGGGCTTAAAATTAACTGCATTTCATTTCTTCTTGACTGCATACTTAGTCCACATCTAGTAATTAAAAACCGCATCATGAATTAATCGTAGTCCACTTATGTTACACAACCAAATCACTTGCACAAATCAAACATCAAAACTTACCTGAGACAAGGCCCGACTGGGATTTCATCACCCAGCGGATACCTTACCCATCCTGGCAATCCCACTTAGACTTCACTACTAAGGGGAAAGCCCACTTTGTTCTCTGGCAGAGGATAATCTCTAGGGGAAGTATATACTGGCTAAGCGGCCCAGCTCGGCTCTAGGTTCGTGAAGTGAGGGGAGCAAGCTCCTATCACACAGACTCTTGCGCATTGAAACTGACCTGAAACCATCTTTAGACTACCTCTTTTAGGACCCGTTCTACAAGCCAACCTCCTCAACACACTCTAAGGCATAAGCCAACAAGATTCTAAAAGTTTATTCTTAAGATTTAACGTTTAGGATCTGCCTGTCTTCATCTTCTTTTCTATTCTCATTTGGTTTTTTGAGCTAGTGAGGACGTTTTCTTCTTCTTTTCCAAAAACTCTCAAATTTTCTGAGTTTTTAGAAAACACAGTAACAGACATTAGTTTTACCACCGACATTGGTAATCGTTCTTTGCCGACATCGGTTATTTGACCGACATCGACAGCTTATCTCACCGACATCGGTTTTTTTTAATCGACGTTGGTCACTATCCAAAATCCTCTTATCAAACAGTAAGCTTAAAATTCAACTTTCTTGCTGTCCAACACCCATTCTGGTTTTTTGAGACTGAAAAACATAGTTTTTGAAACCTAACCCTTTCTTGCCTTGAATGGTTTTGACACGTAGTCAAACCAAGGCTCTTCTTGACCACGCGAGGCAACAACCGCTTCTGCCTTCACCGTCCATAACCAATCCTCTAATGGAGTATCATTCAGAAACTGAACGAACTCCTACCCAAATGACCCTGACTCAGCCTCCCACTATTCTTGAGGGGGACCAAGACTTCGAAAGGTTCCTTGACCTCAATGTCAAGGCCCTTCAACATTATCTCGCGAGAAGCCAAATGCGAGACTCTTCAGGCAACCCAATTTATGAGATGCCAACCTCCTTAGTCGCGACAACAGTGATATCAACAACGTCCACAATTCAACCTATAGACAATCAAGCCAACACCTTGACTAATAACCCGACCGTGTCTTATCTTCAAAATTTAGCCTCTCCTTTTAAACCTACTTCCATTGGGGTTTTGGCACCCCCTCAACCTCAAACTACTTAACCAAATTCTACACCCTTCCAAAACTTAGTGGTCTCTATCCCCCCTACTCTTGCACCTATCAACACAAGAGTAACTGCCTACCCTTCAACAAGTGTGGCCACCCCTCAACCACCTTTGACGGCCCCTATCCAATTTGTGCCCACCAACCCCATAACACAAGTGCCCTTGGCTTCAACATCTGCCTTGATAACTAGCTATCCATATGTTGTGCCTACACAAGCGCAACCAACCACGTCATACGCTCCTCTCAATACCTTTCAAATGCCCTACAACCTAAGGGGCGCTCCACCCGTCAATCTGTCAGCTGATATAATCAAAATGTTGATGGACAAAATGTCTAGTCTCGAGATCTCTATTTCTGGTTCACGAAATGCTCTCTCGTATGAGCAAATTTGCAATGAACCCATTCATCCCTCAGTCCCGATCCGGCCGTATCCCAGTTAGTGGGAACTTCCTAATTTTACTCATTTCCAGAGTAAGGAAGACCCGCAATAACACCTACTAGCATTCAGACATGCTTGTTATCTCATAGCGCATGATGATGCATTGTTGTTACGCACGTTCCCCATGTTGCTTGCTGGTGCTACTCTTGACTGGTACAGCTCTCTCACCAATCACTCTATTTTCACATTCACCCAGCTAGCCCAACTCTTCCTCGACCACTTCTCGATCAATATCACTAAAAAAGTCTCAATCACAGATTTGTATTCTATCTGGCAGTTTGACGATGAATCCATAGCCGATTTTGTTGCTCGCTGGAGAGGCCTAATCAAACTCTCTATTTCCCTACCTCAACCTGAGCTCATTGAGCTCTTTTCAAGAGCATGTGCCAAGCACATCTCTTCTACCTTGCGGGTCCAGACATTCCGCACCTTTGACGAGGCTTTCACGATGGCCAGGAAGCTTGAATTACGTGTCGTCGAGCAAAACAAAGTCAAGATGCGGAGTAAAAACCCCAACTCCAAATCCAATGACTCTTCCTCTAAACCTTCTTCTTCTAATTCCAAATCTAAGGCATCAGCAAATGCTATAGTCATTAGATCATCTTCTTCAACAAATAACCAATCTCAACCTTCCACATCAGACTACATCACCAAACAATTCTAGCAAAGATATGTACAGCGTCAGTATACTCCACTAGGAGAACCATACGCATCTGTGTTGGATAAACTTGTCAAACAGGGAGTCTTCAATCTCCCTCAAATCCGACTGCCTCCTCAATTTGATCCCTCGTGCGCTATCCTTGCATGGTATAGGGAGAATGACTTTTGTAATTACCACCATGTCAAAGGCCATGACACGGGCAACTGTAAGACTCTCAAGAACATCATTCAGGACATGCTTGATAAAGGTGACCTTGTCTTAGACAACCCAAATGTGCCACCCAATCAAAGCATAGACATCTTTAAATAACCCTTTCCTAACCATCCTCCTAGCCAAAACAATGTGCAGACCATGACTAATGACTCCCAATAACATAATATACGTACAGTCAACATGGTCTCACCTCTTATATCTGACCAACCTCTCTCACAGTCTCAAGAGGTTAGTCTGCCCATCAGTCCATCACACGTGGATGAATCTTCTTCTCTTGTTAGTTCTCCATCAACTTCCCTTATATTGGAGGACGCCTTGGCCATACCAACACCACCAGCCTCACCTTCATCATTCCTCCTACCAATGGAGGACCCTACCCTTCCTACTCCTCAACCGCACGTAGAAGGCACAATCATCCCTGCCCTCTACCCTCTTGAGGAGCCACATTCTCTAGTTCATTCTCTACCAAGAGAAGAACTTGTCTCTCCATCTTCTTCGACCAACGACAATTCAGTTATAACTCCACCACACCTTGGGTCCGAGACTGCCACACTTAACACATTTTCGGCCCCGCAACCATCCACATCTTCTGAAGGACTAAAGCCTCATCTGACATCTTCCCAACCATTCTCTCGATTAGTGGAGAAACTAGGACTTCTCCAATCAAGAAAATTAGAGCATCAAGCATTATGGGAGCAACTCAAAACTCTTCATCCTACCCAGCTTGTCTCATCTCTTGCCGCCAACCCTCTTGTGACAAAATCTCCAAAAGTTTCCAACAATGACCAGACTTCCACTTCTAAACCTTTAAAACCTCAACCATTCACATCAAAACATAAACCCTCATCCACCATATCAAAACCCATCAAGTCACTCGGTCTTCGCCCCATCACTAACCTCACTCACCCTCAAGTGAAGGTAGACTTGAACCTTGCCTCACCTAATAGTAGTCCTCAAACCAAACCAAAGAAGACTGCTAAGCCACGGTAGCGAACCCCTCCTCCACCGTCACCATTGCCCTCCATTTTGGGCCCTCATCCTTCTACCTTAATAGGAGTGCTCCCTACTCCGACCCTTAACCAAAACAAGTTACCTCCACTACTTCCTTTGCCTACCACAAGCCTACCCTCTCTGAAAAATTTGGCACCTCTCACAAAGAAAGTGTCGTCTCTGCATATGGCTGTACCACCAACCCAAAAGGTGGTATGAAAGCCTCCTTCAACACCCCCCAAGCAAAAGTCACTAGCATCTCACACATCAACAAGCACGGACCCTTTAGTGGGCTCATATGCTTTGATATTGTGCTGACTTTTGTAGACCTCTAGCATGACTCTTCCCCCTATCAAGCCATTCCAACCCCTCGAGTCAAAACCTTTCTGGTTCAACGATACTAAGATTTGCCTATATCATCGTATGCCAAGACATGATACTGAGGATTGTTATGCCCTCAAAGTGGTCATTCACCAATGTATGGAGAAAGACACCCTTCTCCTTGAGGATACTGATGACAGACTTCCAACACCTTCCCATATCCCTCAAACCTCTTCATCGACATCAACGTCTCATCAACAAATTATGACCCCTCCATCTCCTTCACCTCCTCTCTTCGAAATTAATGCCATCCACATAACCACTAGGTCACAAAAGAATAAGGCAAAAGAAAAAGCTGCTATTCCTTGGACCTACCATTTTGTCCAGCCACCTCAACCACCAAAGCCCAAGATTTCCATCTTGGGTGCATCCCAACCCTCTTCTTCAGGGGCAATACATGACTCTATGTTAAAATAGCTTCACCAAACGCCCGTGAAGATGACCTTGTATGACCTCATCCAAAGCTCACCCCAACATCGTCAAGCTCTAATCAGAGCCTTACAGGCAGTGGAGGTCCAACTCGAAGACCCCTAACCACTAGCTGCCCTGGTCCATTCTTTATCCCCCGTTGCCTCTATCACTTTCAGCGATTCTAAAATTCCTACCTATACCTCAGAAGATCAGGACGCTGCCCTCTTCATCACAGCCTACGTTGATCAAACCCACATTAAGCGAGTTATGATTGATGGGGGTGCTAGCATTAATATCATTTCTACCCATGCCTTTGATCAATTGGCCCTCCCCAAGAATTGCGTATCAAAAATTAATGCAATCCTTCAATCCTTTAATGACACCACCGCTAACACTATTGGCACTGTCGTCCTCCATATTCGCATTAGCCCGCGCACAATCTTAGAGCTCTTCTACATCATCGAGGGAGAATTCCAATATAACATGTTATTAGGATGACCCTGGATCCACGCCATGACTTGCATCCCTTCTACACTTCACCGTTGTGTCAAATTTAAACACGATGGGCAAGTCCATGTCATTCCCGTCGACCCATCACCTTTCAAGACTTGTAACATGACCTATCGACCAAATGACGTTCTCATTCCTCTCAAGACACCAACCCAAACACCGCCTCCATCTGCAGAAGCTTCAACCAGTATGCAGACGGCGGTTGCCCTCACATCACCTTCTCAAGCGACAACCAAGGACCCCATGGAAGATATCTTCCAACAACTTTCACTTAGGGAATATCGCTTGCTTTCCCTAGACATGTTCCAGACTCTGCAAGAGTATGGACAGCTTCATCAAAGTCTAAGCTATGACCATCAGATCGGAATGGTCATTCCTTTTGGTCCTCCTAGCCTTCGAACTAATCTCGTCTATGGGGGGCTGGATCGAGCTCCTACTGACGGGAATCCTTTTTCCTCACCTCAACCATTCACATCCGACTTCTCATTTCTTGGCAACCCCACCTTTGCTCATACCTACCTTTATAGGTGTGCATGGAAGGGTTTTGGCTTTGGGCGCTATGAACAAGGCTCCCATCAGCCCATCGAACCACCCAATGATGATAATGCCAAGAAATGATATGGTCTGGGTTTCTAAGAACCCACCGAGGCTTCTGTAAACCTTTTTCCCGAACCCATCATCGACCAATCTCTACCAAGCTCGCTTATTCCCCCATCTTCACCTACGGAGTCAGTGGTTTCCATCCCTCCTAGTTTTTTTTGCATAAACACCATCCACTTGGAACCCCTAACCTATCAACTCAACAGGGTCTCCAGGTCTCTCCCTCTCATTTATCCCAACATGATAGACGAAGAATCGACAATAATCAACACTGTCCACTACGTAGATGACGATGCCATTCTCATCTACATGGGTGCCGATGACTCTTTCATTTAGCGCTCTCTCCCTTCTGAAACGCAAGTTATGTTAAATGAATCAACCATTGACATTAACCTTCCATCTTCTGATGTTCCTCACATCTTAAAAATTGGTTAATCTTTAGACGCCTAGGAGCAAATCGACTATACCACATTTCTTTCAAACAATAACAAGGCCTTTGCCTGGACCTACGGTGACATGCTTGGTATCGACCCTAACATTGTCATCCATAACATTGTCACAAACCCAGAGGCTAAGCTTGTCAGGCAAAAGCTTCACAAAATGCATCCTCGCATTGCACTCCTTATCAAAGAGGAGCTTCAGCATCTTCTCTCTGTCTCTTTCATCCAACCCATTGATTATCCACAGTGGGTATCTAACATTGTCCCTATTACCAAAGCAACTGGAGGGATCCGAATCTGCACAGACTATCGCGACCTCAACCTAGCCTGCCCAAAAGATGACTTTCCTCTTCCCAACATTGACCAACTTGTTGATCTCACGGCTAGCCATGAGATGCTATCACTCATGGACGGGTTTTCAGGATATAACTAAATCTTGATTGCACCAGAAGATCAGCACAAGACTACCTTCATTACCCCATGGGGGACTTTCTGCTATTGGGTCATGCCTTTTGGTCTAAAAAATGCAGGTGCCACATATCAACATGCCATGACTTACATTTTTCATGATTTCCTCCATAAAATCATGGAGGACTATGTGGATGACCTGCTTGGCAAGTCTAAGCTTCATCGTGACCATTTGACCATCCTCAAGATCATCTTCGCTCGCCTTCTTCAATACAACGTCTGCCTTAACCCCAAGAAATGCGTCTTTGGGGTCTTCTCAGGAAAGCTCCTGGGGTTCATCGTTTCTCTCCGTGGCATCGAGATAGATCCCACCAAAATCCATGCTATCCTCGAGATGTCACCTCTGACCAATCTCAAGCAGCTTCGCAGTCTGCAAGGGAAACTCTAGTCCATCTGCTGCTTCATCTCGCAGCTTTCTGACCGCTGCCAACCCTTTCGTCATCTCGTCAAGAAGGACATCTCCTTTAAATGGGATAAGGACTGTCAAGAGGCATTTGAATCTCTTAAACACTATCTGGTCTCTCCACCAGTCCTCATTCCACCTAAAGACGACCAACCCTTCTACCTCTACATCTCAGCAACCAACCATTCGTTAGGTGCCATGATCGCGCACCGAGATGAGCAACACCGTGAGCAAGCAGTTTACTACATAAGCCAAACACTTGTCGATTATGAAACTCGGTATACTCATATCGAGAAACTCTATTTGGACTTAGTCTTTGCCGCTACCAAGCTCCATCACTATCTTCTCAATCACAAAACCTTTGTCATCACTCACACTGACCCTCTTAAATACATGCATTCCAAGCCATACCAAAACCAGCGTATGGCTCGTTGGCTCATGCTTCTTGCTAAGTTTGACTTGGAATTCATCCAGCAAAAATCCATAAAGGGGCAAACAATCGATGACCAACTGACAAATGCCCCTCTTCCCGATAATCAACCTTCTCAGTGCGAGTTTCCCGATGAATCTATCGCCACTCTCTCGACTGATGACATATTCTACCAAATGACGATGTTCTTCGACGGCTCCAAATGTCAACTCAATGGGGGTGCGGGGGTCATCCTCATCCCACATGAAAGTGAGCCCATGCCCCTATCTTTCAAACTCAACTTTGAATCTACCAATAATATGGTTGAATACGAAGCCTTAATTTTGGGACTTCAAACTGCCCTTTCTTTAAGCATCAAGACCATCAACATCTTTGATGACTCACAACTTGTCGTCAATCAAATCAACAGTTCATATCTTTGTAAAAACAAAATTTTGCAAAGGTACAAGCACCGTGTTGACACCCTTCTAGCATCTTTTGACCATTACCTCTTGCAGACTATTCCTCGATCTACGAATAAGTTTGCTGACACCATGGCTTCCCTCGCCTCGCATATTCCTTCTTCATCATCCTCATTAAGAATTTACGTCATGGTACATCATGTGCTGTTGCCTTCATACATTTCCACTGACATCAACACCATAGACTCTAGTCCACAGGATGTGTGGTATAAACAACTTGTGGACTACTTGGCTCATTCTATCATTCTTCCCAACCTCTCTAGCAATGCCTGACAGGCTTTCATCAAACACACAGCTCGCTATACCATGTTAGGGGGCCTTCTCTATAAGAGAGGCTTTGACGGCCTTCTTCTTCGCTGTCTAACCTCCATTGAAGCATCTCATGCCATTAAATAGGTCCACGACAGGATTTGTGGTAGACACTTCAGTGGTAACTCGGTTGCCAAGCACATCCTTCACCTAAGCTATTATTGGCCCACTCTTCATCAAGACTGTAGCGACTATGTTCGGCATTGCATCAAGTGCCAGTAGCATGCTAACTTGCTTCATCTCCCTATCCACGCCCTACAATTCGCTCAAGATTTTTGGCCTTTTTCACAGTGGGGCTTAGATCTCATCAGTGAGATTAACCCTCATTCGTCTCTTTGTCATCAGTCCATCATCACCGCCACCGAGTATTTCACTAAATGGGTGGAAGCTATTCCTCTCATCTCCATAAAAGCTGACAAAATTGTTGACTTCATCAACACCCACATCATCTATCATTTCAGTGTACCTCACAAAATCATCACCGATAACGGCAAGTCATTCAAAAACAAAACTATCTAAAAACTTTGTGACTCCTTTAGCATCAAACTCAACTTTTCTTCGCCTTACTACCCACAAGCAAATGGGCATGCCGAGGCTTCCAATAAAATCTTAACTAAAATTCTCATGAAGGTGGTCAACGACACTAGAAGGGATTGGCACATTCACATTTCCTTCGCTTTGTGGGCCTACTGCACTAGCATCCGAACCTCTACATGTGCTACCCCTTTCTCTCTAGTGTACAGAATAGAGGCTGTCCTACCTCTCGAAGTACAGATCCTGTCTCTTCGCATCTCTCTGCATGACATTCTTTCTAATGATGACTTTCATCAAGATCGATTAGCTCAACTTGAGTTACTCGATGAGCGTCGTCTTGCTGCCCTCAACCATCTCCATGTCTATCAAAATCGCATCAAACGAGCCTATAACAAAAATCTGAGAGAATGATATTTCAATATCAGAAACCTCATCCTCAAAGAGAACCAACACGTGACCAATATAGAACGGAGTAAATGAGGCAAATTTGTTCCTAATTAGCTTAGACCTTACATCATCACGCACAAGTATGGATCAGGAACTTATCATCTGTCTTCTCTTGAAGGCTGACTAGAACCTGAGCCCTTTAATGCCTTGCATCTGCGACCATTCTACTATTAGTCAAGTACTTGCTCACTTGACATTTAACTTGAGCTCATCCCTTGAGCAACCCCATCCTCTTAATCCTCATTCTTTTCAACCCTATTCCCCTACAACAAACTTTTTGTAACCCTTTTATCAAGTAGGAATGCTTCGTCCTAATAAAAGGGAGCCCTTAAACTTCTATAGTCTTGTCCATGACTCAAAATTTTGTCAAAAAAATAAATTGATGTCAAAATATCAAAGGTCATAAACTCTAAAGGCAGACTGCTCCCTCAAAGGACAACTATACTATCATTGTTGTAGTTAATAGATTGCTCCCTCGAAGGACAACTATTCAAAGCCCTCATATATATATAAACCAAAAATATAGACCACTCCCTCGAAGGATGGCTATGACTAAACTCTTGCTATAAATAGCACTTTCTTAGAAGCTTCCCGCATCGATCAGCTTCACAAATGACCACAAAACAAAATGACATCTCTATGTAGACTTCCTGCATTGATCAGTCTGCTCAAAAAAAAAAAAAAAAAACTTGGGTCATGGACCTGGCTTGTAGTCGTCTCAAGGTCTCCTATCAAAAGGGGCAAAGTTATCCCTACTAAAAGGGGTTACCCTCTCCTCACATATCACATCACCTCCTCAAGGGATTTTGAGCTCATTTTAATGTCAAAGTGATTCGATTACCTCTCTAACACAATCAATGGTCAACGACGTAATGCATGAACGGGGCTTTTGTTTCTAAAAACTCCCTACCTATGTTATCATTATGGTCCTTGTCAATGAAAGGGCAAAAATGACTTTCACTTCCTCCTTACCTTTGGTCACATTCAACCAAATCATTTGCCATCCAACCCAACCTAACCTTTTTCAGACCACTCACATTATCATAACTTGTTCACACTAGTTTCTATGGACACCAATACACATGGAAACTATTGACCACACAATTTATGTCAAACATAAACCATTACTTGCTGAAGCATAAATAGACCCATTTTATTTTTAGCATACATCCATTACTTAATATGGACAATTGCTAGGGATGAAAAACCCCAACTAATGTTACAGAATACACCATTGCACAAAATGGAACAGGGTGTAACATCATCTTTCCCCTCATCATTTCAAGCATGTACCCTCAGACATATGGGAAGTGCTACATCATTATCATGACCACACCAAACACATCAACCACTTCGACACTTTTCCTCCCTCTTGGGAGAACTACATTGGCCTGAGGCCCTAACAACAGGGGCTATGTAGGCAACACTCAGTTGACATGGGGTCTTCTGGAGTTAGCTCGACCATTCCTTCATCACATTTCTTCCATCACATTCTTTCGTCACTTGCCAATCACATCACAAACAATCATATATTTTCATAATCATTAAACATCATCATATAATCATTTACATCCTAATCATTACATATCATCATAAAACATCATCACATCATATCTCAACATACATCATTGAAACATATGAAAAATGTTGCAAACATCTAACATCTAAAAACATATCAATAGCCAAAAACCTCATCATATATATATATATATATATATCAATGTTTTTACAATGGCACAATCTGTGCCTCTCTCTCTCGCTCTCTCTCAAAATATATAATACATCTCGCATCATCAGCACGTAGGCCGATATATACATAGTATCAAAATCTGCCCTCAAGGCTGTGGCTGTGGTGGTGGTGGCCGTGGCCATGAAGATGCTGTATCGTCCCCACCCTCTGCTCATTGCCATTTGTGGGAACTCAAGGTAGTCGCCCGTGACATAAACCACTATCAGCTCAGCTCTGCCCTCATATTTGAGTATCACTATATCTGAGGAAACCCCCTAATGGCTCCTTCATAATATGCGATCTCATCCAACGCATTATTGTATCTAACTATAGATACAGTCTGTGATGGACCCATCTGACCTGCTATCATGCCCTGCACTGAACCCTGTGGCTGTGAAAACCTTGGCTGCACTAACGCTGACTATGTTGGCTACTGAACTAGCTGCTGAGGTGGATGCTGCATCAGGCCCTATCCTCCCAAACCCTATCCTACTAATGCCTGTGCCTGGGCTGCGGCCAACTGCCCCTGCAAAATGGTAACCTATCTTCGTGTTGCATCCCTCTCCTGGATGGCAGCATCTCTCTCCTGTTTGGCAGCGTCTCTCTCTTGTCAGGCCACATCCCACTCTCTGATCATTATCTATAGATCAAGCTATGGTCCCACCTGCACGCCTGTATACTGACCTGCCCACCATGCCGAGTAGGCCTCTGTGCATCCTGGATTTGTTATCCCAAGACCTATCGATAACTTCTCAAAATTTGGCCCCTCTGTCTCCTCTAGCAGTGGGAGTGGTGCCTCAATATCATCTCGTCTATACTGTGGGAAGGTGGGCGGCACACCCTGAAGCAACCCATACTGACACCGCACTCTCTCTGCTGGTACCCTCTCAAGCTCACCAGCTCATCTACCTCTGACCCACCTGATGCTCTACACCTCAACCAACTGCTCTCCCTAATCTCTAAAAGCTAGATACCCCAGGTATGGTCTCTAGATAATGTTTATAGGGATCAAGGCCTCCAGCACCCTCTGTAATAGTCGATGTCTCTAACTACCCCATCCATTCACGCCTACACCATCATCTCACGCCATCACTTGAATCCAACTTTGAAACTGGCCTGAATCGCCACTGGGAGGCTGAGAGGTCATGTGACCATAATGTGCTCATAAGCCCAGCAATGTAGGAGGTGGCTGACACACAAGCTATACCGTCGTCACTGACTGATGCCCCACAACTCTCTATACACCTGGGCCAAAAAGATAGGCACCCAAGCAAACACTGTCTACTGCTCTATCATATCTATCAAAACTCTGGTCATAGCGATTGAAAACCTACCTCCCTCTGCATTTGGCAATGCGTAGACCGTGATACCGATCATCATCAGGATCGTTAGCCGATGTGCATCCTCATCAGTAGCGTATAGGGGCTCATAGGCAAAACTCACTGAATGGTAACTAGTCTCAGCAACGTGCTCCCCAAACAACGTCACCATATGTATGTCATGCACCTCTCTCGAGCACACATAACTTTGCACCATGTATCGATAATTTCAAAATTTGGTACACATCCTCGACTGTGACAGTCATCTCTCCTGTCAGCAAGTGGAAGGTGTTGGTGGAGTGATCCCACCACTCGATCAGAGCCACCATCAGGCTCACATCCCTCACCACTCGACAGTACCACCGCAGCCCACTAAGTCCCACTATGCTCATATAAGCCCACTCCTCCCTTGTGATGTCTCGATGCATCTGCATTAGTAATGTCGGCGGCCGATCCCACAGCATTAGCATCTACCTTGCCTGCATCTAACCAAAGTCAAACTCTTATCAACACAACTACCAATCCCCATGACTCTTCTTCTCTAGCCCAGCCATTTGCCCTTTCGTCTATCTACTTGACCATCTACCTAACCATCTATGGCTACCCTGACACCCAAGAAGCCCTTACCGTAACTTCACCCTTTCGACTTGGCAATTTTCAAACCTCTCTCTGACCAGGCAGCCACCGACATCAATTTGTGTGTCAATGATGGCCCTTACCTGATCGATGTTAATAGGAAAGTGATCGATGCTGGTCACTAATCGGTCGACGCTGGCAAACCCATCGATGTTGATGACTGGTTCAGCCCTAGAGCCAAATGGGGTGAGCCCTAAAAATTAGGGCTTCCCCATTTAACCACCCTTTTCCCCCCAAGACCCTCCTAAATCACCCTAGCATGACCTACTTGCCCTTCCCACCCTCCTAACTACCCTCCCCCTCAATTTAAAGCTAAAAACATGCAAATTTCAAAAACAAAAATCAAATTCAAACAAATCAAACAAGTTTAAAAATGCCTCCTACCTCGTCCCGTCGTCACCGCCATGGTGGCACAATGGGTGCCGCTACTGCTGGACCTCCCACGGGTCTTCCTCCACCCTCTACCATCTCCTTTGTCTCACTTTCTCTACACACTCCCTCGGGCCCACAATCCACTGTTCAACCTCCACTCCCGGTCCAAATCGCTCCCTCTTCCCCAATCTCACTCCGACACCTCACACTGCTACACCGGTCAACTTGGAGTCATTTTCACTCAATCACTCCAGAGCTCCTTTTCTCACTTTGATCACAATCACAAAATGACTTTTGGTGGGCCGCCAATCTGATTTTGTCAAATTTGGTAGGCCGTCGATGTCGGCATAATCGTGCCCTAATCTGTCGATGTCAGCCTATTTCCACCGATGTCGATCTCTTTTGTCCACCAACATCGGGTATGAAATCGACGTCGACAACTTAAAAACCTCCAACTTCTTCACAAAGACCCAAATCATGCCCATTTTTCACAGTAGAAGTCATCTTAGCCTCCTGGGGCACACTTTAGATCACTTTTACATCAGCTCCACTTGACCAATGACCTTGGAGATTGCGACTATCTCCTCAGACCATGGAGATCGCGCCTATCTCCACCGACTCCAACCACTTCCAAGACAACTTTGCCTTGGTTGTTTTTGCATGTATGCTACCTCACAAATGGTTAGCAAATTTGTCTGCAACCCATATTTTGACCCTCACAAGTATAGGATCACGAGCAAGTTGATCCCCACTACTTATGACATTTTCATGTTTTCCAAGAGCACTTCTTGAGCCCGAGATACTTGGAACACGACGACCATTGGAGCTACAGCTTGGATCAAATAACCCAATCAACTACGACTAAATGCTGGGGCCTAGTTATTTTGATTTTGGCACTCTTCGACCTTGACCTGCAACAATTTGACCTGACCATCTCGTGAAGTAGTATGTGCGCAATCTCAAACTTTTACAGCGTTCACACTCAAACTTCACCATATCCGTCCACTATCTATCAAATCAGCACCCAATTTCAGGTTTCCTTCCCTCAACTCCCGCTTTAAGGGGGAATACCTCATCCCATACTCGGGGCAATCTACATTCATTTTTTTGGTCTTGCAGTTCGCCAGAACAACCAACAAGATGAAAATAATCTCATCCTATACCTGGGGCAATCAACACCAGTTTTTGTCTTGCAGTTCATCAGAACAACCAACAAGACAAAAAGGGGCAAATGTAGACACCGAAATCGTGTCTAACCCTTGGTCCATTCCTAACCCATTCCTAACCCACACACTTATTAATTTAAAATAATAACTTATTTTGAATTAATAACCCCCCTTTGACACATCACCCATAACACCTCGCCTTGTACCATTTCCCACCCTATGACTCACCTTAAGACTAAGTGACTCACCCAAGACCTATTCTTACTCCTTTCCAATCGCCTAACCAAATCTTGTGCGTATTTAGCCCAACCTTCGACAATTCTCCAACAAATTATGCACTTGGCAGACAGAGAACGGGCTTGATAGCCCTTTTACTCGTTCTCCACCCGTCGACGTCAGTCAAATGTCGACCGATGCCGGTGGGATCACCGACGTCGATTTACTTAAACCAAATTCTAACCTATCACTGGGGCTAATCACGAATTGCTAATCACTAGTCAGCTAATCACGAATCTCGAATCCTCTCCTCGCAAAACATAGTTCTCTTGCTCTTGCTTCCTAGCGTTCTTGCTTCTCATTTTCTCGCAGGTATCAGCATTTTGATAGCATTTTCCAGGCTTAGAGGACCAGCACCAGTCATTCCATATAGGTTTAAAGATTGCATGACATCTCCATCACCAGCCATAATGGAAACACAACTCCTACACCTCTGCCAACTCGTGCCACAGCTAAGTATTTGTATTGTTTTTATTTCAGTGTCATTTCAAATATATTAGCATTCTGTCTATTGTACATTCCAAGCATCCTTGACACAGACCCAACTTGCTCTTCTCGAAGAGGCTGAAAGGCCTCTAAATCCCTGTCTCCCTGTCACCCTGTCCTCTCTCTAGTCTCCTATTCAGACCATACTTTTTGCCTTACAGCTCTACACAGACCACCAAAATAGGCTTTCTAACCTCCAAACAGGCTCTCTAACCTCCAAACAGACTCTCAGACCATTCTACGGATTATAAACCAGACCTGAAACTTGTCCCAGGCCATTACCTCGGCCGACCTAGACCATTGCCCCTATTGATGTCGGCAGACTAACCGACGTCGACGACCTTTACTATCGACGCTGGCAAAACCACCGACGTCGGTGACTGTGGAAGGCAGATTGCTGCAAACAGGTATGCATTTGCTTTCATTTCTTTCATTCTATTTTTATCATTTCTGTTCCTGACTATATTTTGCTTTTTATCAGTGGACTGTCATCCTCCAAGAAGTCTTTGCACTTCTAGGATCAAGCTTTCGCTTGGCAGTCCACTTTCTAGCCATCTAACAACTTCTGTGTTTTAGTCTCTTTCTTCTATAGGTGTCATCCTCCACAACCAAAGAGGAGTTCCTTTCGTCGTCTGAATTTGGTGCGTAAGACTTCATCCGGGTACGTACAAGCCCTTGACCACTTATCTTATTTTCTCATTTCCTTTTTGAATGTGAAAATCGAAAACTTGTTTAGAAACACAATGATGTGGTAATGTGGATAAAATGGAGTTATTCCTAAGCTATAAGAAATAACGATAAAGGTTTATGATACTAATTTTACCAAAGGTGGTTATAATTAGTAACACCAATAATGACATAGAACATGACAACAATGAATAATGCAATTATTAAACCACTGTCATACAACCCTGAGAGATTGCTTCATTCTAAAAAAATGCACTCAATGTATCGCCAAACTAAATCAACCATTGAAATATCATCTTAATCCAATTGTTAAAGGTGCCTAAAGTACCAATGGATCAAAACCAAGGTCAAAAGGGGTGGGTAGGGGAGGGTAAACAACTTCAACCAAATAGGGAAGGTATGGAAAGAACAATATACAGTATGGCATAGGGAGGGTCATGTTATGACATAATTCAAACAATCCTAATAAATAATACCTCGAGTTTCTTAGGTAAAATAATGCGAGAGATGTATTATGTTCATCAGTTAATCAAGCTTGTCTCCTTCTGATATGGCTAACCTATAAGCTCCAAAGCCATAGTTAGCAATTATTACATAATGTCTTATCTAATTAGGCTTGAAATTGTCTTTCTTCTTTTTCTTGGGAGTGGTGTTTTGTTGGTTTTCTTTGAGGATAAGATCACCAAGCTTGAACTCTCTATACCTCACATGCCTAATATACTAACCACATAACTGATTATGATATGCTTGAAGTCTATTCACAGTGGTCATGAATTTTTCATCCAGTAGTTTTAGCTCTTGCAAATGAGATACATTGTAATCCTCATCATTAAGGATGTGCTTCAATGAGATGCGTAAAGAAGGCAACTCGACCTTGATGGGAATAATGGACTTAATGTCATAGACAAGGGAATATGGTGCGGCTCCTATTGGAGTATGGTAATTAGTATAGTAAGCCCAAAGGGCATAGAAGATCTGCAAGTGCCAATCACGACCAACATCATTGATGATCTTATTAAAAATATTAACAATGGTCTTATTAGATGCCTCTATTTGGTCATTACCTTGTGGGTAATATGCAATGGAAATTTTTTGGGTAATGTTAAACTCAACATACAGTGCCTTGACATCCTTGTTCGTAAATGATCTTCCACTATCAGATATAATGTCAGATGGTATACCATAATAGTAAATGAGAAGATGAATTTGGAAATTTGTCTTCCTGTCACATAAGTGGTGTATAACTTCAACCCACTTAGTGAAGTACTCAGTGGTGGTAATGATATGTTTATGGCCATTTGAGGAGGTAGGGTTAATCTTCCTTACGAGATCGAGTCCCCATGTTGAAAATAACCACGGTGTATTCATTGGTTTAAGTGTTATTATTAGAGAATGGATCAAATTTTCTTGTCTCTGACATTGTTCACATCTTTTCCCATAAGTCGTTACCTTTTCTTCCATGGTTGACCAATAATAACTAGTACATAGGAACTTTTTGGAAAAGATGACCCTACTGGTGTGAAACCCACAAACTCATTCATGAACTTCCTTCAATGTTAATTTGGGTTTTACCAAATTCAAACAATAAAGCAGATTTCCATCTAAGATTTAGTGGTAAAGGGTTGGGCCAAGTAAGGTATATCGAGAAGCTTGTGTGTGAAAGCTTTTTGTTACTTACATGAAAGGTCTAGTGGAAGGACTGGTCATAGAGGTAATTATATAAGTTGGAATACCAAATAGAAATGGGAATAATAATATCACATATCATTTCAATGGCTGAGGGTTCATAAGCAGGTGCTATAAGATGTTCAATGAGGAATTGATAGTCTCTTGCCTTGTTTGTGTTACAGATCAAAGAACTAATGGTAGCCATGGCATCTGATATCATTTTATTCTCTAGAGGTATGTGTTCAAACTGAATGTGAGTAATTTGTTACCTAAGAATGTACACCGTGGCTTTATATGGTACCTACTTATCATCTTTGGTCTGGAACTAGTATGTAACCTAATTAATAATAAGTCAGTAATCTTCATGAACTAGTAAATGTTGAATGATTCATTATACTGCTAAATGAAGCCCTGTAATGAATGTTTCATATTTAGCCATGTTACCGGATATAAGGAAAGCTGATATAAAATGATTTGGGAATGAGATCCCTCTATGGTGTAATAAATAACAATCTTGCTCATAATCCATGAGATGTGAATGACCCATAAAAATACAACAATCACTATTGCTCTTCAGGAGGTGTTTCTATAACATTCATGATGGACTCCTCTGGGAATGAAAAAGTAACTGGTTGAGTATCTGAAATGGGAGATTCAAAAAGTTGATATGCAAGTACTTTCCCCTTAATGGCCTTCTAATTGACATATTCAATCTCAAAATAACTTAGAGGCATGATCCACTTAGACATAAAACCCTATAAAATTATTTTTGATAGTCGATACTCCAGCGGATCAACTTTGATAATGGCTATGGTCTTGTTGTTGAGCATATAATGATGGAGCTTTTGGGTTGTGAAGACCATAGCTAAACAATCTTTTTTAATCAGTGTATAGTTTTATTCATACGTTACTAGTGCATGACTTAGATAATACACTGCATGTTATTTCCCATGTTCATCATGTTAGGCTAAAAGTTCCCCTAGGGCATTTTTAGTGGTAGATAGGTAAAGCAAGAATGGCCTCCCTAGCATTGGTGGTAATAGAATAAGAAGATTAGCTGAGTATTCCTTCAAGTGCTTAAAGGCCTTCTAACATTCTTCATCCTAGAGAAAGGTAATACCTTTCTTCAATAAATGAGTGAAAGGATGGCATTTATCAACCAGTTATGAAATGAAGCATCTAATAGATTGGATTTTGTCATGTAAACTATGAAACTGCTTCAAAGTGGAAGGTGGTGGCATATCAGTAATGGATTGAACCTTAGTGGGATCAACTTTAATGCATTGGTGAGAGACAATAAAGCCTAATAATTTTCCTTATGTAACATCAAATATACACTTTTTGGGATTAAGTTGAACCTTCTACTCATGAATCTCTTCAAATATCCTTTGTAGTATAGTTGGATGATCTTCACGGGTCTTAGATTTACCCAATATGTCATTGACATAGTCTTTGACAATAACATGCACCATATCATTGAATATAACAGTCATAGCCCTTTGATATGTTATCCCAACATTCTTGTGGCTGAACTTACCCGAAGGAGTGGTGAATGTTATTTTGTGTTGATCTTTTGGTGTAATCCCAATATGGTTATATCCTCGAAAGCAATCCATGAGGGAAAACATTTCATACCTAGCTGTGGAGTCAATAATCATGTCGATGTTAGATAAAATAAAGTCATCTTTCAAGCAAGATTTATTAATATCCCTAAAATCAGTGTAGATTTGGATACCTTCAAGTTTCTTGTTTACTAGTATAATGTTAGAAATCTATTCTAAATAGTCGATCAACCAAATACATATCGTGTCTAAGAGTTTCTCCAACTCTTTCTTGACTAGCATAAAAATACAAGGATGCATCTTTCACAGCTTTTGTTTAATAGGTTTGGCATCAAGATGTACAAGAACATGGTGTACAACCAAGGTGGGGTCCAAACTTGGCATATCATATCACACCCATGCAAAAATATCTACCAACTCCATCAAAAGGGTTGTAAAAACTTCACATTCCTCCTGAATGAGAGACACACCTAGTTTTATCCACTTTGGGTCATCTGGAGTCCCAATGTTGACTTCCATAATATCCTCTATAAGGAGAGTCAAACCATATTCCATAATAGTTAAAAAAGATGTAAATTGACCAGCAACAAGAAAGTCCTCTGGTTAGATTGGTTCTTCGAGTTCTCCCAAACAAGATGAATCTGAATCTCCTAATGGTGGTAAGGGCCATGTAACAAACAATGTAGGACATTCTTGGACAATTTGATCTAAGACATGTTACTCCTCTATGCTGAGATTGGACCAAAAAACAAGTTTACTATTAGTGGTTTCCCAAGCTTCATTCGAGGAAGGGTGAACATCTCCATCTAATGGTGCTTGAAATAAGTTTTCACCAAGAGACTAGCCTTTTTCTTTACTTTTACCTTGGTCCAAAATCACCTCAAAGAGGTTTTCTCTTTGGGACCTCAATGTTTTATTTTTTTAATTTTTGGCTGAGGGTGTTCACTTGTTGTCTAAAATAGGTAGTAGGATCTAATTTGATAGAGAACCTTTGTTTATGGTCTCCCAAATGAACATTATCTCTCAAGCTCAAAAAATCACAAAAGGCCTCATCATTCTTGAACTTTTCTAAAGGCACTACAGATTCTTGTTGGTCTCAAACTATGAGTTGAGGATAATAAAGGGTGCATGGGGAATGTTGGATTACTGGCATAATGATATAAATGGTATATGAGTTAAATAAATTGGTACTGGTGAGATCTTCGTATATGTTATGATACAACTCTACTTCGTTGTCAGCATCTTTGTCACTAGTTATTGGTTTAGGAACATGAATAAGATATGTGGGGTCACCTCTAGGTGATTTAAATCAAATACCATGAGTTCTTTTGTATTTGGTCATAGAAACAGGCTCAATAATACCTTATTAATTTGCCCCTAGGCCTTTACCTTCATAAGCTTGGTTATCCATAATCATGTTAGGGATGGGATACTTTATAAGTAGGTAGCAATCAACCAAATTGTCATTGTATAGCCAATAATCATCATTGACAAGCAGGTCATGTTCTTAGTTATTGGCTAGTGTGAAAATAATGGGCACTGGGCTATGAAGCTTTCCTTTTCCCTTTTATTGTCATTTTATGCATACTAGCCTAGCTTTGGGCCTTCCATAGGACTTAGGGTTTTGTGAAAGTTTGGGTATATGGAAGGTATCATGGGTAAAATAATCTCCTTGACCATTATCCAAAATGGTAAAATGATTAGAAATTTCAATAAGAGGTGTATGTGAAGTTGAGGCAAGGCTATCAGGGTCTATGTAATTGGTCTCTAGTAATTCAAAAAGTATCTCCTTGTCTTTGTCCTTTGGTACTAGGTCTAGACCAAAATGGTAATTGTAGCTTTCATATTTGGCCTCCAAATGCTTGCAATATTCATATGGATATAAAATCTTCATGTATAATTACCTCCATCCCAGAGTGAGAAAACTTGATACATTGGTGCAAGGTTGAAGGTATTGTACAAATTTTGTGTATCCATGGTCTACCCAAAAGTAAATTGTGTGATAAATCCAAGTCTAGCACATGGAAAAGTGTGTCATGGGTCAAAGGCCCAATGACAACTTGCAAACTTATGGTTCCTTGTGATTCCCAATCTTCATGGTCATAAGCCTTAATAATAATTATCTCTGGCTGAAGGTCAGCTTCTGTATGTCCTAGTTGCTTAATTAACTTCAGAGACACAATATTTAGGCTTGATCCATTATTTATGAGATTGTATTTAGCTTTGTGTCATGTTATAATAACTTTAATGTATAATGAGATATTATGGAGAGAGCCAAGGGATGACATATCACTTTGGTTGAAGGTTAATTATTGGCCTAGGGCTAAGTGTTTAACCAAAGCTTAAAATTTATATGGCGTAAGGTCATTGGGCACTTAGGACTGGCCTAGGAGTTTAATAAGGATATTCTTGTAGATGGTAGATGGTAGATATATGTAACAAATATTGAATAGAGATTTGTACAGGTGTCTTTTGGAATTATTTCACAATATCATATATTTTTTCCTTAATAGTGGTAATTGGCTTACTCCTAGCCAATATAGTGGGTTGTATTAACTCATTGAGATGGTCTAGAGAGGGTAATTATTTATTATTGGTGCACTTGGATATGGATACTAGTCAATGAAGGGTTACCAACATAGTGACCTGAGATGGTAATCCTTAGTTGTTGTTGCACTTGGCTATGGTCACATGTCAAGGAAGGATTACCAACATTGGGAGGTTGATAGGTATTGTTAGGTAATGATCTCGGTCTATTGGTATTCGATCCAAGATTGATCATCATGGTAGATACATGACCACCTACACTACAAACTACAAATTTATTGTAGTTCTATGTAATTGCATGATAGTTTTGTTGGTTATTGAGGTCATTTTAGCCTTGGTTCAGTCTATTTTGTGGTTAATGTTGTTTTTATTATTGATATTGCTATTATTTTTTATGTTGATTTTATTATTGCTATGGTCTTCATTATTGTTATTATTAATTGGTGTTGTTATGTTGTGGAAAAGGATTTTAGTAGATACCCAATATTTGATTGGAAGTAGATGCTCTGTTATCTAATTGGATCTCTCCATTTTATAACATATTCTCAATGAGGTGCTTTAGATGTACACAATGGCATATAAAATGTACATAAACATGATGGTATTCACAAAACTCATGCTCTTTATACCAAATTGGATAAGTTACTCCTTTAGGAAAGTGTTTTGGAATCAGCCAACTAATCATATTTATCGTGACTAATTTGTGAAATACTACTTCAATAGGTTCACCAAGGTCACTAAAGAATCTATCATTATGTCTTCTTCTTGGAGGAGGGATTTGTAAAGGTGGTGACTGTAGAATTTGAGGAACTGGTCGGGGTTGAGGCGTAGACTGTGTACTAGATAGGTTGCATTTGTGGAGTAGGATGCATTTAAGGGATAGGCTGAGCAGATGGTGTTTTCACCATTTGAACATGTGTGAATCAGTGACTCCATTACCAATATCATTCATATTTTAGTTGTACGACTTAGTTTTTTCATAGTTATTAGCCTGAGCAAGTGTAGATGCTTGTGTTTAAATAGGGCTAGGGCTCTAACTTGGGCCTAAATTTTGGTTTTGGTTCAAAGATGATAACTCAATAATACCTTTATTAGTGAGGGATTTTTCAATATGTATACCTTTCTCAATTATCTCCTTATATGTGTGAGCACACTAAAGATCCAAGTGATAAGATATTTTGTTGTGTAAATTTTGGGTAAACATAATTGCCAATTATTTATCTAGTAGATTATGGGTGAAGTGACTAATAAACACTCTCCATGACTGTAATTAAATTCTAGTGCTCTCACAAACCTTCTTCTTGGCCTAACTCAAATCAACTACTGAAATTTGATGCTCAAGATTGTAAGAGAAGTGTTATACAAAATTATTCAAAAGATCATCAAAGTTAGATACCGATTTTTTTGAAAACTTAAGAAGCCACTCCAAGGCCTATCCAGCTAGACTTTAGGAAAAAATAAGAATCAAGTAGATGTCAATGGCTGATAAATGATAAAAAACTCTTTTAAATTCTCTCTCAAGTCTCCTTTACCTTTGTATTTGTTAAATTTTGGTGGCTCATTGCTCAAAGGAAATGGTATTTGGAGATACTCCTATTAATGGATATGAGCACAAGTCATCCAACTTGAACTTCTTAGTCTATTTTCTCATTTGAATGGCTATAATTGTATCCTTCATCTACTGTAGTTCTTCGGCCAAGAAACTTGATGACACAGTTGGTTGCGGTTGTGGCTAGGTGATCAAAGGTGGATTACCTTGACTAAGGTACAATGGGTGAATGAAGTATTATAGAATGTTATTTTGATAGACCAATTGACCAATAATATGCATCCACGTATTGATATTAGGCTTTTGATATGATATACATTATTGGTAAATATTCTATTTCAGATTCAGAATATGGTTTTGACTAGAAGGGAATTGGGGTTGTGATGGATGTAGCCTTATGCAAGATATTGTGCTTGATCTGTTTGATTAGGAACTTGTTGCTGAATATTCAAACCCAACCATATAAATGGTACTTATTGATGAGTAAATCCTTATCTTTTAATATGTGCCACATGTTAGGTAAAAGGAAATTGTTATCTAATAGGTATTTGCACTAAGTTGTCCCCTCTTTATTGAAAAAACACCTATTGTGAATTAAATGATTGTATTTTAAACACAAAAACTAAGAGGGGGGAATGAATTAGTGTATAAACTTTTCACTTAATTCTATGCATAATTCATTAACCATTCAAGCTAACATAGAGATATAACAATGTATAATCAACCATGCAAACAAGTATGAAGCATAAACATAAAACATGAACATAATAGATATGTGGGAAACCCTCATGGGGGATAAAAAACACTGTCCCGCCACTTGGACTACTATCCTATAATCAATTAAACAACATTTAATGAGGCACAGCCCCACAAGGAGCTCCAACGCCTATCTAGTCAAGCACCCACTCAGCTAGTCTTTAACAAGATCCAACTTAAAAGGAGGATCCAATACCCTAAGTGACTTGGAACCAACCAAGGAACTTCAAGGACAATTTTTCAATCTCCAACCTATAATCCAGGTCCAAATTCCTTATTGACTAAGCACCAACCTAGTGAAGACAAGCTTGATCACCTTCACAATAACTTGTTGCTCAAACAACAAATTGTGATCTCTTTTCTAGTTATCTCTCTTATCTACCCCATATCATACACCTAAAAAAAAATTATAATGAATATATAATGGTATTTCAATCATAATTCAACTCATTCATCTCTCCTTAACCTTCTACCCCTCTCAAACAACCTTCTAAGCTCACTCGCTCAACATGCCTCTTCTAAGCTCATTCGGCCAATTGACCTTGTCATCCACCTATAGAATATCTATTAGAATTTCATCATGAATTATTTACTCTTATGATGGTACTCAAAATTACCTTCTACTGCTCATTCAATGAGCCCTTTTCCATGCTTATCTCCAATCTTCTCTTAACTAGTTCAAATAAGCTAATTAGGCCTTGTATTTATACCAAACACTAGGTCTCACCCATATTGGTAATACAAGCATATTTTTACAATTATATAAAACTTGTAATAGGTTAATAAACATGTTAAATAAGTTATAAAACCACTCTAAAGTTCTTTCATACTCCTTAAGGGCCAAAACCTTTAGTAGGCCTAAAGGAGACCTAATGTAATTTTGTCTATCTTAAGCACACATTACACTTAAGTCATCTTGGGATACCTTTAGCCTCCACCAAAATTTTAAACAATTAAAAAAATTCTCAAATATACCCATTATAAAATCCATTTATGTCCACACCACCTATACATCCAATTCACCACTTGAACCATGTTATTAGGCCTACTCGCCATTAGGCCTTCTCACTGCCTAAAACTCTATCTTACAAAATAGAAGTATATAATTAATTTTATCAAAAAAACATATGATAAAATCAAATTAATAGAGTATTTTTGAAATCATGGTCACCACTATTCCATTTTTACACCTTCATTCAAGATTCAATCACACAAAAAAACTTATGTAATAATCTCACTTTATTCTGCACATAGGTTCCAAAAACATAGTCAAAAGATTTTGACTTTTCACACTTGAATAGGGATAAAACAAGAATATAAAATAATTATAATTAACATTTTATATGTCCTCAAAATATTCAAATGCATTTTATTCTTCAACACTATGCAAATCACTTCAAATTCACCTCTACAAGATGACTACTCAAATCTGCCTGTAGCTTAAAAAACATAGTCATGAAGAACATTGTTTTTAGAATTTGAAAGGGTACTTAAATAAATTATAATTCAAATTAATATATCCTTTATGACCTATATTTAAACCTATAATGGATATATTGTATGTTTTGGTGTCAGCTATTTGTCTTACAGACCAATTTGCTAGCTCTCTCTTCACGATCTATACTCAGTTAGATAGGCCATCTTGGATTTCACATATAAATAAATTAAAACCATTTATACATATTATATCAAGAATGAATAATAAATTTAGGTATCAAAAAACAATTTAAAGTTCATTAGATGAAATTATTCTTGTCATAGATTCTCACACTCTTCACTTCACTTAGCAAACCTAGAATAATCATTTTGCATTAAGACACAATCATGATGAACATGACGTAGAATATATGTATGGATAATTTCA